>LPNX010002414.1:76722-93510 GCA_001517045.1 Pseudotsuga menziesii
TTGGATGACTTCAAACTTATTGGGTACTCAGACTTAGATTTTGATGGCGATAAGGAGACAGGAGTATCAAATTCTGGATACACTATGAGTCTTGGATCAGCAGCTGTCTCATGGAGATCACGCAAACAGTCAGTTCTGACAGATTCAACAACAGAAGCAGAATATGTGGCTGCAGTTGAAGCAACGAAAGAAATAGTATGGATCAGGAAGATACTTGAAGATTTGCAAGAAAAATAAGAGAAATCCACTCCATTATTGATCGACAATACTTCTGCAATCAAGCTGGCTAAGAATCCTAGATTCCACAATCGAACCAAACACATCAACACAAAGTATCATTTGATTTGACATCATGTAGAGACCAAGACAGTCCATCTTCGAAATTGTTCCACAAATGATCAAGTTGCAGACATCTTCACCAAAGCGCTTGGACGAGAAAAGTTTGAAAGATTCAGAAACATGCTCGGACTTACTAACACCCCTTAAAATTAAGGGGGGATTGTTGGAATATAATCCGTCAGGATTATACATTAGTGTAAATAATAGGAAGATGAAAATACTCTCGGATGTGTGATCCCAAGAGTCATTGTAAATGTATAAATAAATTCTTTGGCTATGAAATAAAGCGAATTGGGAGTTATTTACCTAACAGCATCCAATGCAGATATGGAGAGAATATTCTTCTTTAGTTATGGTACAAACAAGACATCCTTCATCTTCATAGATTTTCCAGAGTCTAAATTATAGGAAGATTCACCACTTCCTTTTATAGGGTATTGGTATTCATCCCCAAGTTTCACTTTGCGAGGTGACTCATGTTTGGATAGATTCACAAAGTATTCTTTAAATATTTTCATAGTCTTGGAATCCCCACTATCTATGAGCCAATCATTGCTTCCATGTGTAACAGTTCCCGTGAGGGCATAAATCAAAATATACTCTTCAACGGTTGAATAATCTTCACTTTCTTCTTTGAATCTCTTCCTAGTAGGTTCCATGAGAGGAAATTTGAATACTCTTCAACGCTTGAATAATCTTCACTTTCTTCTTTGAATCTCTTCCTAGGAGGTTCCATGAGAGGAAATTTGAGGTTTAAAATGGGTCTCCTAAGGAAAATAATAAAATAATATTTATTAATTTTGAAGGAAGAAAGAAAAAAAATACTTTTTTTGTTCGTATTTTCAACATATCTCTCCGTGGTTTTACTCAAATTTCAAGTAGGATGGCTCATTGGATGCGTAATTTAATTTTGCATCCAACAAGTACCCACAATGCAGACTTCTGACGGATCTCGCTACTCAAAAAAAAAATCTGAAAAAGCATGATAATGACATCATGATCACGATGTTTTAGGTATTTCTTGTTTCTGGTGTAGTGGGGTCCATCAAAATTATGTAGTGTGGGTACTCGTTGGATGTAGAATTTAATTCCGCATCCAACGAGCGCCCCCCCTCCCCCACTTGAAATTTGAGTAAAAACAAAGGGAGATATGTTGAAAATACGAACAAAAAAATAGTTTTTTTATGAAAAATATGTCAATTCAACGATTATGGTTGACTGATGTTATTTAGATTCTATTGGTTCTTGAATTCCAAATCAAAGAATTTATTGTTGTCTCTTTTTCTTATAAGGCCCAATATAGACCCCACATTTCCTCTAATGATCATCCTCTATAGTGTGAGCATGATGTCTTCTTTTGTTGTCCTTCTTTTTGTGAGAGCCACCTTTATTTCTAGGACAATATTTGGTGAAGTGTCCTTTCTCATCACATGTATAGCATCTGACATTAGATAGATATCTGCTAGATCTTATAGGGTTTAATCTTTCTGATTTTGGTGTGGATGCCTACCTTTCTTGAGATGATAGTGCTCCCTTTTGATTTTCTTGGTGTGTGCTGTGAGAGATTGATATTTATTTCCCATCTTTTCTTCTTGAGCTACTATTCAATCTTCTTCTTGTGATCATCCCTCCTAGATCCTACTGAAAGTGATTAAATTTTTTCTCACACAAATCCCTTGAATAAAGGAGTCCCATGACCTACAGATACCATTCAAGGTGGTCATCACAATTTCTCCATTCTCTACTTCTTCTTCCACAACTTCAAGTTGTTCTTTGATTTTAGAGACCCTTGTAAAGTATGAATGTATGGTTTCTACATTCTAGATCTTTACATTCTTCAACTAATTTCATAAATTCATCTTTCAATTTATATTCTTCCCTTCAAATAGCTTGGTCAAGGAATCAAACATCTCTTTAAGTGTCTTTAAGGAAGACACATGTGGTATAAGGTGATCCTTGATAGAATTAGCAATAATCCTCTTAACCTTGACCAAGTTCTTCTTGTGTAAGGATTTAGCCTCATCTCCCTCTGGAATTGGATCCTATGAACTTATGTAGGTGTCCAATTCATTTTCTTCAAGAAAAAGTGAAATCCTATACTTCCATGCTTGGAAGTTATCAACTCCTTCAAGATTTTCATCAAGCTTGCTATGATGAGACATATTTAATGAGAACCTCAAACGGAAATACAAAAGATTTATATCTTACCAATTTGAGATGCCTGAACTAGATCTGGAGCTGATCTTTTGTAGTGCTGGATTTCTGGTCTGGGGTCAAATTAGGGTTTGAATTTCTCAGAGTTTTACCTAACCAAAAATTTCGATCTTGGTCTCTAAATTTCGATTTTGAGGAGGAGCTCAATCCTATGATGGGCTCACTAAAATTTTCCACTTCTGTGAAAAGCCCTAATTTCCCATAGTAGTGATAGGCCAAAAACTGAAAATGCCCGGAATCTAATTCTACTTCAACAAGAAGATGTGCCCCTCGAAGGAGAGTTAGCCTAGCCTCATTTTCATCATTATCTGTGGAGAGAAATCCAAAAATTAAGAAGCCCTAGATTCTACAGCTAGATAGTGTCTTCTTCTCAAGTTAGCTCTGATACCATGTTATATTTTTATCATTTAATCAATACAATCTAGGATCTTATCTGAGAGAACAACATGCACAACAATAATCACAAGAAACAAGAGACACATATTTTTCCTCAAGGAAACCATAAAGGAGAAAACCTGGCAACTTCCTCAGAGATAGAATGAGCACCAATAGCAAAAGTAAAACCCAAAAGTACAAAGATGATATCTGACAACTGTTCTCTCTCTCACTTGTGTGAGCTACTCATCTCTCACTCATTCACTATTGTTGAGCACTGAGTGTGTGTATAAAATAGAGAGGCTCACTCTGTATTTATACTTAATTTCCACTTGACTTTCTTCCCTACATGGGAGACTTCTCTAGGAGATTTTAATAACCCTATTACAACTTAACTCCAGGATCCAATGCGCTGATATACAATGGAGGGTTAACCTCAATGACTTTACATCGCTTAATTATATTAATGACTCACCTGATTGGGGGAACAAACATATCTGTCGGGGTACAATGAAATACAATAAAAAATATACACATGAATGCATTCCAAAGTTACAAATACATCAACAATGAGAATCCCCTTTTTGTGAATCACTTGATCGACAAATTGACTAACGATTTTCAGATTCAACACCATAATACAACACCATATCACCCATAGGAAAAAATTGGTGTCGAAGCATTCAATAGGATATTGAAGAATCCATTGACAAATATATTTAATTTTAAAAGGGATGACTGGGATCATAAAATACCTGTGGTATTATGGGCTTATCACAAAACCTGTAAAAATTTGAGAAGACAAACTCTGTTTAGATTTGTTTATGGACAAGAGGTTGGCATGCTTGTAGAATATATTGTACCCAGTATCAGGATAGTTATAATTACTGAGATGATAGATGTTGGAGCAATAGAATAAATATCATCACAACTGATACATTTGGAAGAAGATATCTATGTCATAGGATATCATCAGCATGTTAAGAAAGAGTGACAAAAGGCTTGGCATGACTGTTATATTAATTTTAAGGAATTTTAGATTGAAGATCTTGTCCTCCTATATGACAGTAAATGTTTGAAGCATGATGGAAATATTTTAACACATTGGATGCGACCATATGTTGTCATTTGTATCACTGATGGAGGTGCGGTCCAGTTACAGAAGCTATATGGTACATCCTTCAATGGGATGTGGAATGAAAGTAATATAAATCCTTATCAGGATAGTCGCACTTCACTCGACAGAAAAGAGAATTTAAAAATTCAAAAGAAAAAAATTATCACAAGTTTATGATTTTATCTCAAGTTCAAGTTATGTTGCAAGTGTATAATGATGTCGCAGAGTATATGTCTGTCACAAGAGAATTTCTGTTGCAAGTTGAAATTTTGTCACAAGTGACAATTAGGTGATAATTAATTTGAGGGAACATGAGATTTCGACAGCATGTTTCTTGGTCGCATATGCCATTAATGCATAATAACTACCTGTTGTCATGCCAAGTGAAGTGAAGGTTTAATTGACAGTTTATTGAAATGATGGGAAATATTTCCCATGTGAGAGAATTAGCCAGCACTTTCTCCATTTATTACAAACCCATGTGAGTGAATGAATTCCTACATCCATAAACCTATTTCATCTTGGTGTCGAAGTGTGTTCATTTATCTGTATCAAACTGGCTAAATTTTTAAGCTAAGTTATCTACCTAAAACTTCTTTCAAGTTCAATCCATCTTATTATTATGGAAATCCTAGTGTCAAGCACCAGCATTGTTCACAGTCCTAGCATGGAGGTTCACCTCCCACGTTTATTATCGAAGAATTTCCAGAATTTGTATCCCGACCGGTGTCGATCGGTCCATCAAGAAGGAAGCATACTGGCCACATAACTCCTCCCCAAAGAGTAAAATCTACCTATGATGCTGAAGCATAAATGTTTTGGTTGACGACCCTATTTCCTGGATACACTCCTACGAGGACAAATGAGGTTCCTAGCGTCACTATTAATAAGAATTCCAAGTATTTGTTGGTTAATCCATCCATCCCAAAAGGCATCCATGTGACAGTAGACATTATGTTGAATTTGAAGAAGATGGGATTCGTAGACCATGATCTACAGAAGTTCTATGAACTCTCCATGTCACAATACATGAAATCTGTGTGAGAGACTCAAGATTGACATATTCACCTTTTTCTAATCGAATGGGCAAAAGGAATGGACAAGTCAGGTATACTATTGTAGATGTACATACCCCATTTTTGTTGCATCGCATAAGTAAATGCGTGCGTTAAGAAATTTATTGTTTGTTTCCATGGAGGTTGTCTCTGGTTGGATCGATGAATTTTGGTGGGTGTTGACCTACTAGCCTTAATAATTGGACTTCCTTTTGCACAGGTCGACTGATCGCCATTCTTTGCTGGAAAGGAACATGGCCTTCCATTTTGTTTGTATTTCTTTTATATTCGTCTGTCTCCTATCAATCAAAAGCAACATTAACGAGGCCACCCAAATACAAACTAGAGTTACAAACTAACTAACTACTCATACTATTCTGAAAAAACAAGAACAACAACCTTCATCCGCACCAACAACTTTTACCTTACTTTCTACTCAAATTTGTTGATCATAACTATATAGATAGTGCTTAAAATTATTATTACTACACCCACTTATCCTTTCAATATCCATCGATATTTGACAAAACCTTAGTGGAATGGCCTTCCATATCCTAGTAAAGGTAGGGATTTTTAAGGTTTCTGTTGATAGTTTCTCGTGCATTGGATGGTTGGTTGAATGCTCATGGTAGGAACTCTTTTTATGATAGAATTCTTAGTGATCACCTGCAACTCTCTTCCCTCCAAGGTGCATGCTCCAGTAATATATTTTAGAAGTTTAGAATGACAATATGATCACAACCAAACATTGACCAAAAAATATCATTTCCTCTATAAAATGGTCAAATAGGATAGATTTCTAGATAAGGGGAATGGTATGCACACTCAAGATTAGGGTTGTGGATTTAATGGATTTTTTTTAGCATAAACATTCTAATGTATTCTCCCCTCCTCATCCTTTTACTTAGTCTCTTTTATACTTTTAAAAAGATAGTTAGAGAAGTTATGGTAGTTATTTACATGAAAAAAAGTTAAAACTTGTGAAAATGATTTCAATGATTTCAATTTTCTTAAGAATTTATTATTTTTAACCTCAAAACAATGCATACACTGCCTATACATTGACAAGAAACATATGCATAAGTTATACATTAACTAGGCATGTATGTACATAAAAATGGAGATCTTTGAGGGTTTTACTGAAAAAGATAATTTTAATGAACCAAAAAAAGTCTGCAAATGAAATAAAGAGAACATTTTTGCAATTATGTGCAAAAATATAATATAACCTGTTTCTTGACATATTCCCATGTTTTACTTCCTCGAAACCCTTAGATAACCCCTTACCATTGCCACCCATGGAATTTTTTTTTGTATGAAGCTTTCAAAAATACTAGTGTAATGTGTGAGCAAGGTATCTAAAAACTTTAGTATTCGCTTAAATATGTGAATATGAATTTATATTATTTTTTAGTTTATCAAATATAATACATTACTTATTAAACAATATAATTGTTTTTAGTATACCTATATATTTAAAAAAAATGGAGAATAACGACCAAAATTAAATTCTCATTAGATTGCACATGTATAAAAATACGAAGTAAACTATTTAACCGACCATTTGCATCGATCAGACGACCTGGCTCGCGTGAGCGGTCACATCCGACGTTGCCGGTCATCCGATCGGTGCAAATGGTCCGGTAAATAGGTCAATCTTAAAAATACTATTTTAAACCAATAACAATAATATTTATTGATATTGATATGACTTTATGCTGAGATGTTAAATAAAACAAACATATTAATGTGTTTGTTGTACCTATATGAAAGTTTATAAAGAACCAATTGGAAAATATAAAAAAGTGCATATGATTGATGAACATTAATGCGTTTGTGCTAGCAGTCTCGTCTCTTCATTTCATTTGATGGTTTTAAATTATTGAAATAAAATTTTGTAAACAACCCCTTCTACCTCATAGGATGGTTCAAAACTATTAGCATTCTTTAAGCATTCCATAACTTCTAAATCGATTTATTAGTTTAATTGAAATTTGAAAAATAAAATGATACATTTTTTTAAATAAATAAATAATTTTTTATTAAAATAATAAATATAAATTACATTATTTAAGTGTATATTAGGTGTAAAAAATAATATTGTATAAATAATTGATAATTTAAATATTTTTACTAAATAAAGATTTTTTTTAAATTTAACATCATACCACCACTTTGAATAAAAGGACAAATAACTAGTTGTAAATCAAATATTGAAAAGTTAGAATTCATTAAAATAGATTAATTTCTTATTAGAATTAGAAATATTAGATGTTATATTTCTATAGTCTCTTAGCAACTACCACCCAATAGGAGGAAACTAGGTGCTCATGTCTTCTTATCTATACTTCTTATCTATACTTTGAGGGGAACTAAGTTCCCCGTTCGATACATCTAGACAAACAATGCCCCCTTCTCTTATGCCCTGCCTTCTCTTAGTATGCTAATTGGTACTATTTTGATTATCTTCATGAATTGAATATAGTTGGTCACTTACATACCAATTTTTTGGTGAACTGAGTATAGTTGGTCCCTTACATACCAATTTTTTGGTTTGGATTTATTCCATAGTAAATTTTCTATGTTTTGTCCCATAAATTGTGATTTTTATTTATTTTTTAAATGATTCGTTTAAATTTAATAAAATATGTCTTTTATTTTAAATATCATTGATATTGTTTAGAAAATATATAAAATATTTAAAAATTTAAATATATTGAAAAAAAAATGTTATATAAAACCTTTAAATTTAAAAATTATTAAAATTAACCAAAAATTTTACATTAAAAATTATGAATCTTTAAATTTTCAATACTTATAATTTAAAACAAACTATAACATTATTTTTTATTAATAATTTCTAAAATTTCTAAAATAATTGAGATGTGTATACATCGAGAGCCATATGAGATGGCTAAGATAAATAGACCTATCTTGAGTTTTAACATATGGATAAACTAGCAATTTCCCCAAGGAAGGTGCAATAATACGCCGTTAAGGTAGTTGTTAGCAGGTAAGTGAGAAAAAAAGTGTAACATTGAAGTGAGCAAAAAAAAATGGAGAATAAATATATATTCTGTGCCAATATTGAGAGAGGTGACTTGTTGCAAACGAGAATTAATGGAGATATAAGAATAGGTCTCTGAGACTGTAGATATGAGACTAATTTGGCAAACATACAGATGTTACAAGGAAAATGATTTCATATACTCAAAACAGATCTAGAAATAGAAACTTACAATCAAAGCTGGTCCAGCCTATCCGCTGATTTTCTAGGTCATGCACAAAAAACTTTGTATTTTAGAAAGAACAATGGAGGTTAACGGAAAGAACATGGAAGGTTTGGTGTAGCCATCGAACTCTGCAATATGGTCTAGATGTTTATGAACATCGGTCCCATTGTTCCTACATAGATCAGATAGTTCAGTAAAAAAAATCTAAAATCAATTGTTCCAAGCAGTGGGATTGTGACTATGATCCTTCTCAAATTGATCGCCGAATGCCTAGATTGCCATCCAGCCGCAAAGGAGCTAGCCTGAGCCATGCATTGGTGGATTCTTCACCAGGAATGTGCAGGGATTGGACAATTCAGTTCTTGTTTTCCTCTTTGAACTCGAAGCCACGATTTCCTACCTCGTTCATTTCATGATCAATGGAAGCCTCTTATGTTTCTTTCAGCACATGGATTGTCAGGACCATCATCGTTTTATCGCAGCCTACTTTCAAGTGAAATTAAAAAGGCCTTTGCTTATAAGAAAAGTTTCATTTATCATTCAAGGGAGCCAGTTAAGGATTTATGTTTAAAGGTAAGTCGTGTAGCTTGTGCAGAATTGAACTTAATTATGATATTCAAGTAAATTGCAGAGACTAGCTTTATACTAACATGGCATAGAAATTGTTTTACTGAAATATATGATACTTCAGCCAGTGCAAAATGGCCTTTAGGCATTTGGGAGTATTTCTCCTTCAAAAATTGAATTCTGTTATTATTTCATTTTTGTTTTCTCATGAAGGCAGATTATTTGTTTGATGAGATAAGTTACTTCATATTTTGTTTATTATGGATTAGATTCTCTATTTTTGGTGCAGGTAACTTGTTTGCTCTAGGGATCTTCTTGTCCCCAATGTAAGTTTCCACTTTTGATATCTACTTCACCTGTAATAGCAACCACCCATTTCAGGGTCACTATCCATAGACTTTTCTTACCTAAAGTGATTTCTCTTAATAGTTAATACACACTTGTGTTTGCAGCTTTCCAACATATCCTCCAGATTTCAATTTTGCACAGGTATTATCAATAATAAAAACTACTGTGTTTGTGTGATTGGGCTTTCATCTTTTATTAATTTTTGGTTTTGGTTTAGATTTTGCTTGCAGCACTAATGAGTTCATTTTAGATTTTCATATTTTTGAGGTCTTTGTTCCATTTTCAATCAAGTGAAGTTACTACTGAAAGCCATGTATTTATGTACCAACATTTTTAGGTTGTAATTACGGGTGTGAGAGGAAATGCCTCACCTCAACTCACTTGTTCATGTCTTGTATGTCCATGTCTACTTGGTTTGTTGCAGGGATTTTATAATCGATATGAAACACTCCATTCTCCACAACTATATGCTGGTCCAACAGCAACAATGTATCCTCATGCACAAGTATCACAAGGTGTGTCTGGATATCCTGCATCACCAGGATAAATGCAGGGTCCAGATATTGTGTAGTATAGCAGCCCAGGATTGGTAGCTACAACGACTGCTTCATCAAAGTATGGGACTGCAGCATCAACACAAAACCCTGGCCAGTCTTCGAGTACATTCCACTCGCATACTTATGTCAAATATTATAATCATTTTCAGTTTCAGTGGGTTTTGTAGTAGATAAAAAGTATATTAACATGTATACTATGTTTTTAATTTTGATGAATTCTTTCTCATGCAGGAATGGCACTAACAGGTGCAAATTCGGTCTCTATAAATTGGAGTCCAGGACAGACACCACAACAATATGCAGTGCCATTGGTTCTTCAACAATATGCGGCTGTAGCATCTTCTGAACAGGTCTATTTCCTGATGTATGTTTTATGGCTTATGAAGAGAGAGAGGGTAAAGAGAAGAGGCATACTTCTTAAACAATGACATATGGCCTTGAAAGAAATAATGTGTATGATGAAATCCTATATATCTTTAAAAAAATGATAAACCTTTGCTTTAAGTTTTGTTTCGATCTTAAATGGATGAGGAAAAGGAGACTAAACAAAAAGTTGGGTGTTGGGTGGCGCTCCGTGGGAAGGGGAGGTATTTTAGTTTACAGAATGGTATAATAAAAAGGAAAGTGATAAGTTTGATAATAAAAAAATTGGAAACCTAAGAAATAGTGAGTGGGTCTGTTCATTTTTAATATCCATTGAAATACTATCCTCATTTTTAATATCCACTGAAATACTATCTAGGTCTTATGGGGAACTGCCACATCATAGGAGACCGTTGAATGGTCTTATCATGCAGACAATGATAATCTGTGCAAAGGACTTGCAACAAACTAAACAAAAGATGGAGATTAAGCCATGTTGTACCCTACCTTTGTTTTGCATTTGTCCTATATATATCTCGTCATTTACATTTGACTAGCTGTTGCGTTTGTCCTATATTATCCACTCAACCGCATCCAACCAGCTCTAAAGCTCACTTTGTTGTTAGCTTTATTGATTGATAGGAAATGTTATAAAGTTCTCCCAAAAGTGCACGAAGGTGCAAGATAGGAATCTGAATTGAATTGAATTGAATGAACCAGCTTTATAAATAATTATATGCAATGCTTCCTTTGGACTATAGATTTATATTTATCATAGCCCACTTGAGTTGCATATACCTCATTTTCCATGAATCTCATGACAGATTTCATCTCAAGTTCACCAAGCCTTTTTTAGATTCCTCTATTAGAAAGGCAAGATAAAGCGGTTGCATATACCTCATTTTTCATGAATCTCGTGAGAGATTAAATCTCAAGTTCAAAAAAACATTTTTTAGATTCCTCTTTTAAAATGGCAAGATAAAGGTTATCTATATCTATGTCACCATTGGTACACTTCTTACAGTAGCATCTAAAAAGTTAATCCTGCAAAGGTGCTTTCAACGGATGCAAAATACAGTGAAAATGTTTTCAACAGAACTACAACTCATTTACACCTTTCTCAAGGAAAACCTTAAAATACAAAAGGATGCTTCCTCGCATTTATCGATAATTTCCCATGAATAATATGTATTAAGTCACCTGGTGGCACTATGCTAAGCAAATGCCAAGGCAACATTAACGACAATCAGGGAGCTAATCCATTGTGCTTAAATCATTTACAATTTACATGGAGTGACAAAATTTAAGGTCTCAAAGCATACCTAATACTAACCGAAATTCATATCCAGTTGGAAACTTTCAACAAACAATCTTTTTTTATTCAAACTAAATTCACTTGGATTTTATAAGTCATCAATTCTGCTCAGCCTGCATTGCAAAAACCTTAAAGAAAACAACAGTCGAATACTTCTACCAATATATACCTTGTATACTTTCAACATACAATTACCCGTTTAGTACAGACTAAAACTGTAGATTCACAGGCAAATGAGGCACATGGAACACATAATTTTACATTATGCTCTGTAAAACTAATATGTACATTCAATGCATATCTTCATTTTCAATGACGAGACTAGACTTGAAAACCCATCTGAAAACATAAATGACAATTCACAGCCATGAATTTCAATTCACCAAGTTGGCAAGGAGGTTACCCACATTTCATTAATCCATAAATGATAATTCACACCCATGAATTTCAGTTCACCAAGTTGGCAAGGAGCTTACCCACATTTCATTAGGATTAAATTTGAAGTTGCCAAACATTAACACAACTAATTTTGATGGCAAGAATATTTATACCATTTCCAATAGCAATTACCAAACCAAACCTTGAATTCCTTCCTGTAAAATAACTCAAAAAGTTATAAATTCAATTCACAATCTCTATCTCAGCAACACATTATTCTACCAAAATTAAACGACATTATAGCGAGAACAGCTTTTAGCCAGCCAATCTTAAGAACTTGGCTGAAAAAACAAAATCTTCATAATGTATTACTAGTCTATAAGTCCTGCAATTCACCAATAAGGAAGAGAAAATACAGTTGAGCCAATATCTGCAATTATTTATTCATCATCCTCAGCATTATTCAAAGCGTTCAACCGAGCAATCAATTTTGCCTTTCTCTCTTCATAAGTTAGTTTCCTTATCAAATAACTGTCAAGGTACAAGATTTCACATGTTAATGACTCAAGTTAAAGTTGCCACAATATTTCAATAATTCCAAAGTACTCAGAACATATCAACTGAAAACACTTACTGCTTCTACTCTTTAGGGACTCTCAGTGTGTTTGATTGTCGGGTCTGCCAGAATAGCAGCACGCACACTCTTGTACAACTCTTCAATGCTTTCAGGCTCTATACCTTTCTTGATATATTTGGTAAATTGAGATTGATACTTTTCTGGTTCATCTTCTTTCAACATCTACAAGTAGCACAGAATGCCAGTACATACCAACGAATGGATATGGAATACTATAAACAAAACCTAGTTATGAAGATGCAGAGCTCAACCTCTAAGTAACATCAGCTTCAACTAACATCACTAGAACATACTAACATGGGTGGCAAAAATAGTTTCACTTCTACCTAGTAGTATGAACTTCTAAATATTTTCAGAGCTTCCTAAAGCTTCAATGCCAATGTACTTTATTGAATTATTCAAAAAACGTTATTACATAGAACATCACCTGTAATCAAGATATTTACAAAAACCATCAATTTCATTATAAAGCTAAATTCTGCCTTCGTGTATGTAGCTACATTACCTCCCAATATATATTTTCAATGGACCTCAGCATCCAGGCTCTTGCTTTCCTTGCTATAACCAGCAAAACGCTTGTCACTGTGAGGAATATCTAATCCTCCATGCAAAGCTCCCTAGACACAAAAGAATGAATGCAGCAAAAAAATATAGTAAAGTTGATATTTATAAAAAAGATGAACACAGGAAAATCAAACCATATATAATAAATATATAGAAGAAATTAGAAGACACTCTCAAAAGAACAAATATTTCAATAACCATGAGTAACCCAAGTAAGAATATAATTATTGCTTTAATTATGCTTGAGAGCATTCCTAAACCCTCTACAGAAAAGATGATATTGTCACCAATACACCAAAATATAAAACTAATCAATTAACAAATATAAGAAAAGAATTATGATCCCAAGAATTTCAGGGGACAACAGAATTACAAGGAAACAGAGAAACAAAAAATGCCACACAACTGGAACATGATAAGGCATAAGAAAGATTATACCATCAATTTACAGCTTAAGCAATGGAGTTACCAAAGAGATGATAGTAGTAGCCCCACAATTAATACCATTTTCCTTATTATTTATAAGATATGGGATTGAACACAAAAAATCACTTTTACAACATTTAATTCAATGTAAAAAACAATGGACAGGTTACCGACCTTCAGAGCTCCAAAAAATTTGTTTCCAGTGGTGGTCTTGACAAGACCGACATCCAACAAAGCTCTAAATGGCCTCCTGGCATCATTTGGTTCAACGTTGTAGTCCTCGCCAGTGGCCTGGCATACAAATCAGTACAAACTTTAATCCCACATAATTCTAAATAAGCTAACATGAAGGCATATATAATTTGAAATTAACAAAACATCCCATGTATCCCATAGTTAAAAAAGTCGGTTACCAAATATGACACAATACCAAATAACTATAATGATAAGAAACAGAACTGCCAAATGCAATATTCTTTTTTAGCTCATCACAATCCAAAAAATGATATATCTTATTCTTGGACTACATGGTTTTGAAATACATCATCAAAATTTGCATTTGTAATTAGAAACCATAGAAACAATTAAAAGAATGGATTACATATACCTCCTCATTGCCAACATATTCCTCATCCATCTCAAGCTGCTTCAACACACGATGTGCCAGCAGGAGACCAGTGCAGTATGCTTCATAATCAAACAATAAATCCATTTAAACCTCTGTTCATTATTCAAATACAATGCTAAAACACTTGTGAAAATATTATTACTTATTAGTAATTACATAATAGTGCAATATGAACAGGATATTAAAGGAAATGAATACAACACAGAACAGAGTAAATGTAAATAAGATGGTTTATAATGGAGATGTGTGCAATGACTCACAAAAATACAATAATACAAGGAAATAAAACATGGTAGAAATAGGTATGGGAAGCCTAGTGTAAGTTTGAGTACCTTGTAGACATATTGCCCATGATAATACATTTAAACAAGTATTTATAAGGAGTGAGGTCATGTCAATGCAATACACATCGGTTGAAATGATTGCATACTAGATAACTTTTACATACAATTATTATGGTCCAGCCATCAAACTCCGCAATATGGTCCAGATGTTTATGAACACTGGTCCCATTGTTCCTACATAGATCAGATAGATCAGTAAAAAAAACCTGAAATCAATTCTTCCAAGCAGTGGGATTGTGACTATGATCCTTCTCAAATTGATCGCCGAACGCCTGGATTGGCATCCAGCCACAAATGAGCCATCCTTCCTATGAGAGGGATCATATTGTAGTGATCTCAAAGTGATTTGAGCCACTTTGTTATATTGTGGGTATATACTTGTATTTTCTGTGTAGTATGTATATTTGGATAGGACTATTATCACTATTTGCTGTTCTGTCCATGGTGGCAACCTGCTCATTTTGAAGATGTAAAAAGTTCCTTTGATTCATTGAATACCAAATTATATTGTCATTACTTACATAATATAGAAAATTGCTAAAATTGAGAGGGGTTCAAACCTCTTTGGACCTCATATGAAGAGAATAGAATTTCACATCCCATCAAAATTCAGCAAACTTAACAGTTTTCAAGATTCCGGCATTTCAAGATGAGTATAGCATGAATGGCTTGGAGTAAAAGACACCTTGCAAAAATAGGACTTGCTTGATGTGTGAGTCACTTTGAATATGATAGGTTGAGTCTTCTCCAAGAGACATGTATCTAAACTAAATTCTAACTGAACTGAGGAGAAATAAATCAACTGCACTGTAGGGAGAAGTTAGAACTGAAAGGAAATTCTACTGAAGTGAATTGATTATGAACTAAAGTGACAATCTCAGGAGAGATTTTGCCAAAACTGAAGGGCATACTCCTCTCCAAGTCAAAATAGATCCAACAAATTCTTGAATGCAGAGGAAGAGTCTTCATCATTTGGTGTAGCCAAGTTTCCATGAATAGGTTACCTTCAAGTTCAAGCAAATATAAAAACCGCCTGTTCATGTGCATGAACTAAGAATCAACGGCAATGAACTCCACTCAACTGCACTGAAAGGTCAGCTCCAAGAATAGCTACCCTAAGTAGAGTGCACTCCTAGAGATAAACATAGATCAAGTGGAACCCACCATAGAAGCTTCTAGAAGGTGCAACAACCTTAATTTTCCGTTCCAATTTCTCAAAATGACTTGAAACTGGATGCCAATGTTGTTCAAGATAAAGGGTACTCAAAATATAACCAAATTCTAAAAACCTCAAGGCTAAAATTAGACCAAGATTACACAATCCTTGATCACCACCAAATTTATCAAAAATTGTAAGTATCTCCAAAACTACATAAATTCAATTTTTAGACCTAGGCTTGACCAATTCTGACCAAGACCTTGACTATCTCAGATAGCCACAAACACAGAACCATATGCACATATCAAAAAGGGTTATCCAAATCTACCATGAGATTTCACCAGAGATAAAATTTCTAAAACTATAAATTTTATGATTGTAAATCTTGAAAGTATGAAAGTGCCCATTTAGGAAACCATCAATTTAGGTGCCCAAAAACGTCTCTAGCTACTGAAAAGGAAAAATTTCTAAAACTATAAAGTTTCTAAAAATAGCTAATTCAAGAATATAACTATCATCATCCTCCCATCCATACTCCAAACATTGAATGTCATTCAGATGCATGGGGTGACCTGCCAAAAATAGAAGTAGAGGAACCTACTAAAAATTCCTAGGTTGAGAGCATGTCCATCTGTCCACTAAAATAGGCATGATATGTCCTTTGAATGCACATGCTACGAAAACCACCTGCCAAGAACCTGTCCAATCCTCAACCCTTGAGCAATACAAGAACCACAAAAATGTGCTAACACTGACTTTAGAAATCCTGAACAATCAATGCCAAATGATTAACTCAAAAATGGTAAGTTGATCCTGATCAAGATGTATCCACAAAGAATCAATGCCAATATCTGCTAATGTATCCACAAACTATCAATGTCAAATGAAGAATTTTGACAAGTCCATCCGATAATGAATCCATGAACCATCAACAAGATCTCCAAGATCTTTTTTTAAGAAATGCATTTTGAGTGATAACAAGTTCATCTAGAATTTTTCTATTCTTCCTAGCCCCTTAAGATGAGCTTCTCCTCTAGTTATTTGCATTGCTGCCTTCTTTCTTGTTTGCATTTTCCCTTCCCTTCACCCACCCCCTCAAGACAAACTGTCCTTCATTTCCTTTCCCTACTCTCCTCGAGGAAGGACCCCCTTGACTTCCTTGCCCCACT
>LPNX010002414.1:95918-137173 GCA_001517045.1 Pseudotsuga menziesii
GTAATGACTGTAGTTTTATTTTTGTGTCAAAAGTTGTGGAATAGACAGATGATCATAATTGAATGATATAGCTGACCTGTCTATAGGAGATTGGTAAGGTCTAGTCAAACTTATAGGATATTGGTTGTTATGATTCCAACCATTTACAACTTGAAGAAAGTCTAACAAAACGTTTTTTGAGGGTAAATCCTTTTGTTGTTATTATTGCACCTTCTTGAATGATATAGCTGACAAAGAGTTCCAAACTTGGAAACTTATGCAAAAAACAAGCATCATGTTCTTTGATGGGGCCTTGAAGGGCAACCCAGAGGCAGCAGGTGCAACAGGAATCGTTTTGGATCCTAGTGGGCAAGAAGAACTGCATTGCAAATGGGGGATGTGGAAAACTACAAACAATCAAGAAGAAGCTGCTGCTCTTTACCAAGGTCTATTACAAGTTCATCTTCTAAGATTAGACAACCTCATGGTAGTTGGAGACTCGGAAATTATAATCAAAGGTGGTTCATGGTGTCACCCTACACAAAGGCATCTCTCTCAATAGATGAATTGACAGAATTAATTATGAGATCAAGAACTTATCGACCCTTCCTCCATTAGCAAACAATGCCACTGGCAGTAATGAAGGGTGTCTTAAAATAAATGGGACCATCTCACTAAGCCATATCCCATGATCCTTATTTGAATAAATTGTCCATCAATCGAATCAACATGTACAAATGGATAAGAAGCAGAGAGCTCAATAGATCAAGTATAAGTGGGACTCCTGAAGCCTTAATTCAGTTCAGAACATCCACCACACCTGTGGGAATAAGTCAGAGTCAAACACAAAGGTAATCTTCATCAATTCATGGTACATTATACACAAGTTGAAATAGAGAAGCAGAGCAATCTTCTTTCTAAATCCGCAGGTGAAGCTATGCTACCCAAAGTTCATTTCAAATTGCAATATCTGGTCAAATATCTGGCATCCCAGCAGTGCAAGCATTTGAATAGAACAAATGGGTCTAAGGAAATTGAAGACCCTATTATTTCTAATGTGCATGTGAATTGCACTGTTCCTTCTTTATCATTGAATTCGCAAGGTTCTGGGACATTAACAAAAAATACAATTTGCAGCTGGTGTGTTGGGTTGTCATCAAAATTTCCAAGTTGCAAAGATGTTGGGACGTTATTAAAATCTACAGGAGTCTCTTAGTTCTCAGAAGGCAGCCATCCAAATTAGCAATTTTGTCATATGTTTTGTAAATGCCTGATGGTCCTAGGAGTCTCTTGTAGATTATACACAAGTAGAATATTTTATCTCAGCAAGACTGTAGAGGATAATAATATTATTGTATATGCACATCAGATATATTGGTGAAAAAATAATATACATCAAAGTGCATGCTTCTTCTTTTCCAATATAAAAGTGGAAAAAAAAGCGAAAAAAAATCTTCCATCAAGGTGCATTGGTTCAAACTCCACAGCTGAAGTCAACAGTCTTGAGCCATGCACAAGGGTTCCTTTCTCGCTGAGCTCTACCCCACCAACATGTCATGAGTTTCAAAGACATTAGAGTGGGTTCAAGTCCCAGGAGATTTCGGTAGAATAGCTGCTCCGTAGACCGGGTACCTAAGTGGAGAGAAGTTTGCTCTGTGAACAGGCAGCCCCTAAGAGCATGTTTCATTAATCATTTCCCAAAAAAAAGAACAGATTCGTCTTTTAGATTTTTGTAAACCGACCAAGAGAAAAAAAGTAGTTAAAAGGACAAATATTAACCAAGAGATATTAGTTTATGGTATGATAGATCCTCCTCTCGACTGACTATAATCTTTCCAAGAGAACTTTAAATTAGCCTAACAGGGGCATTTTTCCATTTGAGTTATAGATTTGTGAAGCTATAACTTTCAAGATTGACATAGCAGCACACAGCAGGCACGACAATTCTCAATTTGAAACAATTGAGGCAAATCTTCTATAACATTGAGCATTAACCAGACAAAGATGACTTTGCCCCCTAGAATTATCAAATTGTAGAAGTTGATAAGAGGATTCCTGCAAATTTTCAAAATTTGAAGCAAATCAAACTTTGTTGATTGAAGTCGGGGAAAATTGTATGTTCTGTAAACTAAATTTGGTTCTGATTTTTGGCAGAGGAACAACATACAGGCAGCTTTGAATTTTGTTAACCGGAATCACCTCCCACCAAGGCTGAAGGATCAAATATTGTCACATATGTGCCTTCAGTTCAGAATAGAGCACTTAAAACAACAGGAGATTATAGAAGAACTTCCTAAGGCCATTCGGACAAGCATTTTCCAACATCTATTCCTACCAACCATTGAATCCCTGTATCTGTTTCAAGGCATTTCACGTGAATTGCTTTTCTTCTTGTTACTTAAAGTTTGCAATATTTAGGAAGAAGCTGCAAGTTTGTGCTTTCATGTTATAAAATACTTCCTTTGGTTATAATTGCCATTTTAATTTTATCAGTATTATGTAGAGATGTGGGCTGTTAAGCAAAACTGTCACACAAGGCCAAGTATTGACAATACTTTAGTTTGTGTTATTCATCTCTCAAGTATGGTCAATACTTCAAAGCTAAAAAGCACAGACTTGGCTTTCTAGCTTTTACTGAATAGAACCATATATATATATATATATATATATATTCTCAACAAAAACTTTGTAAAGAAATTTACATATGTAGATGATGGAATGATTCCCCACTTTTGTGAATGGCAATTGAATAAAACAACCATTAACATGAAACCAACCAAATGCCTCGCAATATCGACAAACCTACTAAACTAACTCCTTCTGCATACACATGTATATACTCATATAAACACACCTATGTATATGACATATGCATAAGTATATGCTTATAGATAGACATTCAGATCTCTCTATACATGTATCAATATATGCATTTGAGTATATACATGAATAATGACTGTAGTTGTATTTTTGTGTCAAAAGTTGTGGATTAGACAGATGATCATAATTGAATGATATAGCTGACCTGTCTATAGGAGATTGGTAAGGTCTAGTCAAACTTATAGGAGATTGGTTGTTATGATTCCAACCATTTAGAACTTGAAGAAAGTCCAACAAAACTTTTTTTGAGGGTAAATCCTTTTGTTGTTATTATTGCACCTTCTTGAATGATATAGCTGACGAAGAGTTCCAAACTTGGCAAATTATGCAAAAAACAAGCATCATGTTCTTTGATGGGGCCTTGAAGGGCAACCTAGAGGCAGCGGGTGCAGCAGGAATCGTTTTGGATCCCAGTGGGCAAGAAGAATTGCATTGCAAATGGGGGATGTGGAAAACTACAAACAATCAAGAAGAAGCTGCTGCTCTTTACCAAGGTCTATTACAAGTTCATCTTCTAAGATTAGACAGCCTCATGGTAGTTGGAGACTCAGAAATTATAATCAAAGGTGGTTCATGGTGTCACCCTACACAAAGGCATCGCTCTCAATAGATGAATTGACAGAATTAATTATGAGATCAAGAACTTATCGACCCTTCCTCCATTAGCAAACAATGCCACTGGCAATAATGAAGGGTGTCTTAAAATAAATGAGACCATCTCATTAAGCCATATCCCATGATCCTTATTTGAATAAATTGTCCATCAATCAAATCAACATGTACAAATGGATAAGCGGCAGAGAGCTCAATAGATCAAGTATAAGTGGGACTCCTGAAGCCTTAATTCAGTTCAGAACATCCACCACACCTATGGGAATAAGTCAGAGTCAAACACAAAGGTAATCTTCATCAATTCATGGTACATTATACACAAGTTGAAACAGAGAAGTAGAGAAATCTTCTTTCTAAATCCGCAGGTGAAGCTATGCTACCCAAAGTTCATTTCAAATTGCAATATCTGGTCACATATCTGGCATCCCAAGTAGTGCAAGCATTTGAATAGAACAAAGGGGTCTAAGGCAATTGAAGAACCTGTTATTTCTAATGTGCATGTGAATTGCACCGTTCCTTCTTTATCATTGAATTTGCAAGGTTCTAGGACATTAACAGAAAATACAATTTGCAGCTGGTGTGTTGGGTTGTCATCAAAATTTCCAAGTTGCAAATATGTTGGGACGTTATCAAAAGCTACAGGAGTCTCTTAGTTTTCAGAAGGAAGCCATCCAAATTAGCAATTTTGTCATATGTTTTGTAAATGCCTGATGGTCCTAGGAGTCTCTTGTAGATTATACACCAGTAGAATATTTTATCTCAGCAAGAATGTAGAGGATAATAATATTCTTGTAGATGCAATCAGATATATTGGTGAAAAAATAATATACATCAAAGTGCATGCTTCTTCTTTTCCAATATAAAAGTGGAAAAAAAAGCGAAAAAAAATATGCCATCAGGGTGCATTGGTTCAAACTCCACAGCTGAAGTCAACAGTCTTGAGCCATGCACAAGGGTTCCGTTCTCGCTAAGCTCTACCCCACCAACATGTCATGACTTTCAAAGAGATTAGAGCGGGTTCAAGTCCCAGGCGATTTCGGCAGAATAGCTACTCCTTAGACCGGGTACCTAAGTGGAGAGAAGTCCGCTCTGTGAACAGGCAGCCCCTAAGAGCATGTTTCATTAAGCATTTCCCAAAAAAAAGAACAGATTCATCTTTCAGATTTTTGTAAACTAACCAAGAGAAAAAAAGTAGTTAAAAAGAAAAATATTAACCAAGATATATTAGTTTATGGTATGATAGATCCTCCTCTCGACTAACTATAGTCTTTCCAATAGAACTTTAAATTAGCCTAACAGGGGCGTTTTTCCATTTGAGTTATAGATTTGTGAAGCTATAACTTTCAAGATTGACATAGCAGCACACAGCAGGCACGACAATTCTCAATTTGAAACAATTGAGGCAGATCTTCTATAACATTGAACATTAACCAGACAAAGATGACTTTGTCCCCTAGAATTATCAAATTGTAGAAGTTGATAAGAGGATTCTTGCAAATTTTCAAAATTTGAAGCAAATTTCATGTGCATTTTCAAAAACTCAGGAAAAATTCTTTTCAATTTATCAAAATAGGCCAAAAGCCGAATATGAGGCACTCAAATCATGCTTGAGGGAAGGAAACCAAGACGACTTACCGTCAGGATCATCTTCATCATAAAACAGAGGAAAATACAGCCAGGTCTCCGGATGCATTGAAATATTCCTAGCGAAGGTTAAAACCTCATCCATGACTCCAACGGCAGACTTAAGACTCTCTTCTTCCTCGAATGCACCTGACTCCTCCTCCTCCTCCTCAAAATCACCAAAGTCCTCTTCCTCGAATTCTTCACCGTCGGATTCTTTTCTAAAAGGAAAGAAAGTCGAATCCAGCTTAGAGATTCCATGCACGGCCTTATTAGATGAAATCCTAGAGAGCCCCGTCTTCATGCTCCCGCCGATTTCCGCAAAATCGCTGCAGATTCCAGTCAAGCCCTGGGCGTTCTCCGTGGGAGAGCCAGAGGAATAATTCTCCATCCGATCGAGCGGCTCAAGCTGCTGGAAATTCCCTTCAGAGGAAGGATCCGGGTTGCGGTCCGAAAGCGGGGCAGGCGAATCTCGTAAACTAGGGTTTGTGTTCTGAGTGATCGTGGCAGGGGGAGGGGTGAGGAACGAGGCCACACCCCATAGCTATTTCGTGAAGCTCTTTGTGAGCACTGAGAGATCCTCCTTCATGCCTCGCACGTGCCTTATATTCTCTTCTTCGTCGGGTCTTCCTCTTCTTCTTTGTCTTCATCGTCGTTGTGTTCTTCATCTGTGGCCCTGAAAGACGAAGCAAGGGATCACGCAAACCATGACATTTTCTCAAATATTAAAGAAAAGACAAGGTCGCAGTATTTATTGGAAAACGCAAAACACATGGCAGAATCTGATTCGATCTATAGACGAAAAGGAACAGTTCTTTCTGAACTTGTTCGGAGAGAAACGCCTTACGGCGTAAATATGGGAAGACGATAGGGACATCATTTCTCTAGCAATATAGTGTATGGATATTTCTATATTTTTTTAAAATTTAAGGAGGGCTATAATGTAGTTAAATTTTTTTATATGGGATTTACAAGCATTTACACCGATATAACTATCATAAAATGCATTGGATTTAATCCTATGTGAGATTCTTTCCACTTTCAAAATGTTTAAATTTTATTTCATATTTTTATAAATGAAGTGCAAAAAAAATAATAAACATCATGAAGTTATTTGTATTGATTTAAATGCAATATAGTGTAACAAATAACATTGGAGATCATAAAATTTTCAAAATTTGTTTTAAAATTTAGCCAAACCTTATTTGCCTCAAGGAGGAGTGACATAAAGAGGTCATGTTGTGATTAAACCATGGAAAATTGACAAAAATACTAATTTATAAAATATTAATAACATCAAAATATTATTACATCTAAATTTAACAAGAAAATGAGGTACAAGAAGTATTTAAAGGTTAAATAAAAGTTGAGATACTATAAGGAGGTTATTAACCCTAATCTAGAAGAGTAAAATTATCACTAAGTTTTAACTAGTTTAAAGAAGAAAATTAATATTGCTAAGATAATAATGAACTCTCATGAGCTCCATAGAAGAATTGGGCATTGTGTAATTCCTAAACCTCCATGGGATGAAAGGATTTGTCATCTCTACAAGATTATGAGCATTGAGGTTGAAAATTAATTTCTCTTAGAATTCCCTGAGTACACCCACATCATATTTGAAAAAAATGCATGGGAAAAATATGGTGTAAAAGGATAAAGTGTTGATCAATTTGTATTCACGAAAAAGTACCAATTTATTGTACGATAAAGAATGAAACCTCATGGAGAGATTTTCTCTAGATCCAAAAACCTTGCATGATGAATAGGCTAGGAAATATTATCCAAAATCCCTTAGCCATCATTTAGTATAAATGAGTAATATCCTAAAAAATAAATATAATTAAAGATGACAATTTTAATGTTGTGATTGTTAATGTATGCCATAGGAAAACAAGTTTATATATCGATATTAGCCAAGAAATAAACAATAATGTTGAAGTTGATATGATGGATGTTTTAGAATCCTTCGTCAATGCTTCAATGAAAAATCTTCCTCAAAAACCATTGAATTGGATGTTGAATGGTTCATCTGAAATGAAGTAGAACAGAGCTGAAATTTTGGAGAGAACAACTGTCAATCTGAACATTCCCTATTTACTTCGCAATTCCATGATTTTTCCAAGTTATTTATCTCGAAGAGGTCGGTGTCTTCTATTAATTGGTGAAAATATAGTATCACCATTGTACAATTATTGAATCGCTGAAATGCTTCCTGAATATTTCAACATTGTTATGTGCATATCAACATTCCAATGCATCATGTATTTGAGTCTGCCATCTTTAGGCTATTTGTTTCTCATGTTGCAATTTGGAGTCTGGAATCTACAATATATTGTTCCCCATTTGTAAATTTGGAATTTGGAATCTATAGACTATTATTTGTCATTTGGATATTTGGAGTATGGAATATACATACTATTGTTTCCCATTTGGAAATTGGATTCTGCCATCTACAGACTATTCTTTCTGAAACTTTAAGTTTGACAACCACTATTAATAATCCCCCCTTTGTCAACTAAAAGGTGATAAAATATGGGTTTTCATGTGGTTTACACACAAAATTCATCATTGTGTCATCATCACTTGATTTCAGTACTCCTTGTTGGGCTGAATTAATGTCATTTTAATTCCATTGTAGTAATTGCCCAGTCATTTAATTTGTCAAACCGATGTTTGTAGGCTTACGAAACACATGCAAAGTATATGGAAGATTGAATTTAAATTAAGCTAATCTAACCCCCCGTGAAACTAATACTAATCTAATCTAACCCCTCTTAAGCTGAAACACACAATTGCTAATCTAATGCAGGAAGATGAAACACACGCCTAAAAGTGAATTGCATAAAATAAAGACAACATATGAAGAGCAACAAGACAACACATGTGAGCTCAAATTAACCGTAAAGAAATCTTACTTTACATCACAAGAATCAATGACAAATCATGAAAGCATCAAAACCAATATTATGAACAAAATCTAAGAATTCCCTTCTCCATATTACAAAGTCAAGACTAACTTCTACAATCTACTATTCTCTAAGATAATCTAAGATCTAAAATATTCTAAGATAATATCCCATAAAAAATGAAGAGAGAGCACTCTCTTTTATACATGAACTTCTTTAAGAAGAATATAACCATCTCATAATGAGAGATCCACTATTCACTCAACCACTCAACTACTTTCCTATTATTACAAGATATGATCCCTTCAAATCCTCCACATATGTTTGACAAATTATCCACATGTATCTCAACCAAATCTCCATGATCTTATTTTTGGAATATTCTTTGCATAACTATCTCCTTGAAATGATGGAGGAGATATACGTGAATTATTTTCTTTGAATTAATCCTTCACATATTCCTACACATTACAAAGCTCATCCATACTTTGAGATATTAGTGAAAAACATGTTAATTTTCTAATATTTAATCATAAATTCACTTATAATACTAAAAGTAGATAAAGTGGAAATAATAAGGTGAAACCCACATATATGTATGGAAATGGTATGATAAAAGGTTAATGGGATGATGAAATGTGAGGAATAGCAGAAAATAAAGTGGATGAAAAAGGGACATTTCTGTGTCCCAACATACTCCCCAACCAAACTTGTTGCATGTCCTCATGCAACCGTGTATGGCTCTTCTCAAGAAATTTTGGCATCTAAACTTTGGCTTTGATTGATTATGTCTTTTTAACAATGAATATTTCTAGGGTGTGAAATACATGAGTAACAACTGGCATTTCCTTATGGTTGGTTCTTGTGTGACAACCATGAATATAAATAATGTTGGTTCTTGTGTGACAACCATGAATGTAAATAATGTTGGTTTTTGTGTTAACACAATTCATTTCATCATATGTTTTCTAGCTGCATAATAATTTAACCATACAGTCACTGAAAATGATAATCTATTAGTGTGCATAGAAAGCATCATCATACATAAGAAAGTATTTTCTTTATCTTTATGAATCATGCCAATATGTATATCAATGTGTATGAAGCAAAGTGCAATAGAGGATTTGTTGGAAAAGAAATGCTCGTGAATGGTAAATGAGATGAAAAATGGGTGATGGTGGTGAAAAGAATGGAATGATAGTAGTGAGTATGTATTGAATATAGTTCCCCATCCCCAACTGATGTGGTTGCATGTACTCATGCAACCTAGCATGGGATTTGAAAGAAATGGAGCATGGTGAGGGAATTTTCCAAATTATTCATTTCTAGCATGTAAGGAATTGCATGATTAAAGTTTAGAAAACAACATACCCCCACTTACCCAAAATGTAGATGAACGATGCAGCAGGAATGTAGCTGATGCCACTGGGTCATGGAATGTTTCAGTGCTACTGCGATTGTAACTATTCGATCATGGACATTGAAGGAATCAGAACTGTTGCTGCTGAATCATGGAAAATATACCACGAATGCAGGATAAAAATGTAACTATAAATGATGCTACAACTGTAACTACTGGAACTGCTGTAATGTGAAGTGGAGGAATCTGAACTGCTACTGATAAATAATGGAAAATATGTCATGGCTGCAGGATAAAAATGTAACTGTAAATGATTCCGCATCTGTAACTGCTGGAACTGCTGTAATGTGAAGTGGAGGAATCTGAACTGCTGCTGATAAATAATGGAAAATGTGGAAGGCAGAAAGTGGAATAGTGGTATACTCATAGATCTGAAGTCATGTTTCTACAACTGTTGATGGAGTCATGAGAAAGAATGTATAGTCTTCACCCACTACAAAATCCAATGGTACAATTCTAGTCATGCGAATAAATGTGTCAAGGTCGAGCATGAAGAGAAATCATTGGATTACTGACCATTGATGAATGTCGTTAACCAATGAGAAGCAACTCACTAGTGATGTCAACGAGTGCCAAGGTACCCAAATACATCCTGTGAAGTGTGAATAGATGTGCTGATGTCGAGCCACTTGCAAGATCTAACGATCAAGGGACATTGATGAATTCCCATGATGGTCAGCGAGAGAACTTGCCATTAAGGCATGCAAGCCTCCAGGTACTCAAAATGAACTCTAGTCTATATCACAGATGAGGTGCTGAGGTCGATGGGGCAAGACTTGTTGAAAGGTGGGCCTTAAGGAATCCGACATCAGTCAACATGAGTTGGTATAAAAATATTGGTAGGACTATAAGTGAAAAGATCTCATGGTCAAGAAGTGGATATGGAAAGGCTATGTAGTTATGGAAAGGGAGTGGGTTTTTTTTCAGAAGGTAAACTGGAAAGGAAAAAGAGGGAAAAATGAACTAAAAAATATAAAGGGATGTATGCAATTCAGAAAGATAGGTATGTATGAATTAATGATAGATAAAGTGATGGAAAGTGGACTTCAAGACATGGATGGTGAAGGTGCTCTGAAGGAGAAATATGGATAAACAATCTTGATGCAAATGAGTTTATGGATGTGTTGCAGCTACAACTATTTTCCCAAATTTTTGAAATTTTGGACCCTCCTCTTAATTTTTATCTTGCCTAGAATTGTTTGAATCCACGAGCTCTGTTTTTGTTTTCTCTCCGCTACAAGTTTGGACTGTATTGAGGTTAATTGTCTTCATGCTCTTCGGAAAATTGCTTATGTCTGAAACTGCTTTGGGTTGTGAAATTTGGAGTTCAATTTGAAATATTGCCCTTTGATCTGTGATTTCTTTCTTTGTTTTCGGAAGTCTATTTCTCATTTTCACCATTGTTGCGGAGGCGAAACAAAATTCATCGCTGCCCAGCTGAATGTAATATTTTTAGTTTGGTTGTTCAAAATCCAATTAAAAAATGCATCGGAGCCATATTTCCTTATGGAGCCTTCATTGAGGAAGCTGAACGATGATTATTCTACCAGATAGTCTTGACTTCCTCGATGTTGTGCTGTTATTGTTTTGACTTATTTTACATTGTCGGAGGTTGTTCAAAGTTTGAGTCGGGGTTGGCGAAAGTTTATGACTTTGATCGAAGGCTGTAGTCTGTTTGTTTTCTACCATTGCCGCTCTCGAGCGAACTAAGTATTCGGCATATAACTGCTCTGCTCGTCGATGCTTTGTCTGGGTTTCGTCAATATGTCTTTTGGCCACAGGGCCTGTAATATTTTCATCTTCCGCCATTGTGATTGTGTGATGCACTAGCCTCCCGAGGTTGATGTTGTTCCATTTGCCGACAGGGAACTTTACCGCCTGATGCTTTGGAATTTAGTTCTTCCAACTCCGATAGACTTAACGATCCTGCAGAACCCGTTGTTCGTCTGAAACCTATTGTTGTGGATATAAGTAAGACTATCCGGCTGATGTCTCAGTTTTTCAAGCCGTCGATAAGGTTTTTTCTGTCGTCTTGTGAGTTTTTAACCCCTATGTGGGCAGCAGTGGTGTTTGATTCTTGTTAAGGATTTCATGACGAGGGCACAGTACTGGGCCTCATTCTGATGATCAGTTTTGTTGCTAGTATAGTTTAAGTTTATTGAAAAGATGCAGTCCTGATTAATGATGAATTTTTCTTTAACTACAGATGGACTCAGAAGATTCTTCAGATTACTACTACAAGAAGACGTAGCTAAAGGAAAAAGCTGAGGAAAGTTGGCTGAAAAGTGATAAGCAAAGTTTATTATGAAATCAACGGATCTCAGAAGGACAAATAAAAGACAAGGCATAATTGATGACAACAAAGCCCAGGCTTGGAAAGGGTCTGTCAGTTACCGAGCTGATCCCATTTTATGAAGTACTCATAAGTTGAAATCTGAAATGTAATGCATTATATGAATCATGAGTACTTACGAAAAAGACAAAATTATGAGATTAAGCGGTTTTTTGGGGAGCCCAAAGGTCAGACGGTTGGGGAAGCCCAAGGGGTTTGGTTGTTTTCTTATAAAGAGAGGAAATTTAGAGGGGATAGTGGCTTTTTCCCTGGAAAAACTTGTGAGCAATTGTTTGTATGAGGAACTATTTCATTTTACAATAAGAAATTGAAAATTTTTCCTGTTGGAGATGGTGTTGTGTGGAATGTTCGAATGTGATAAAATGAACAATGTTGAAGGGGAACTATTTCGTTTTCAACTATGTTTCATTAACTGTGAGAGCGTTCTAACTTTCTGAACCTATGTTGTTATCTGGATGTTCTCTGGTATATTCTGTGATAATTTCCACTATGAGTAATGGAGGTTTTAACTGTTGATGAGCTATCTTGTCGTGTATATCTTTATTCATGTTTATGTGTTTTGATTCTAAGAACAACTATCTGTGATTTACCTTAACATGTGAACAGTATTACATTACTCATGAATTAATATTTTTCTCTCAAGAGACAGCTTAGTTAGTATGTAGTTTCTAGTTGTGTATGATTTAGATGCGAGAGAGACTAAGATGAGAGGTAAGAACCTGCGCATCACATTGTGACCGCTCCTTGCATTATTCATCAACCTGCATTTTAGATAGGCACTTGCACATCATACTTAAAGCCAAAAAATACAAAAATATATACTGTGGACCGAGTCGCAACCAGTGAAACCTTTTATTTTCGTTACTTGACCTACGGTAGCCTGACCGCAAACCGGACGGATTCCCTACACCGAACAGTCACGGGCTAGTTCAGAACGTTGATTGGGGAGAATCCCTTGCTGTTGTCACCTGCAAATTTCAAGGCCTCAATAGTTTTCTGGCACTAGAAGGAGGGCTGCCAGTGCATGGCTGGCCGAGGAAACCCGTTTTCCTGAGATTATTCCACCGGTGACAGTTTAGAAGGCAGTTTGTTTCCCAATCCAATTCCTAAAGAGAAGGGTAGAGAACATTTGTATTCTGTGGACAATGAAGTTGTTAATGATTTGAGAAGAAACACTAGGAAATACGTGAAGAAGATTGGAGGATTACCGGTTATCCCTAAATTGCCCAGAAGAGAATATAAAAGGAAAGACCGTCCTATATTGGAAGACTCAGTGTTGGTTGGAGATTTGGAAGAACTTGTAGAAACAGCCTTAGAAGAAGTTGTATAGCCTTTGAATCAAGTAGGCCTAGATACTACTTATGATTCTCTTGTTCATACTCCTATTCATTCACTACCTCACTCTCTGTCCAGACTCATGGCAGGCGTAAATGCAAATCAGCCACCCAACCCACCTAATCCACCACTTTCCTGGAAAACCAGATCACCTTTAAACCTAACACCTCTTTTGCATGGTTTACCTCAATCTTTTGAAAAGATGCTGCCCAAGTTTGATCCAAATGAGAAGATGTTAGTAGATGACCACTTGCAAAGTTTCTATTTGGCAATAGAAAGATTAAGGGCTGGGGAATATGAGGATGTAGTTTGTAGACTTTTTCCACACACCCTTAAAGGAGCAGCAACATCATGGTACTTTGGTTTTCCTGCAAACTCTATCCCTGATTGGGATACTTTTGAAAGGATCTTTAGAAGTAAGTATGAAACCCAAAAAACTCATGCAGCTCTCATGAAAGGACTATGCACCTTAAAGAAAGAAAGAAAAGAGAATGTGCATATTTTTACCCAAAGATTCTCAGCCTATCTTAAGAATTTTTCTAAAGCTGACAAACCCTGAGATAAAGTCCTGATTGAATATTACACCTCAGCTCTAGGACCCGAGTTGGCGATGCTTGCCAAAATGAAGGCCAAACCTACGCTAGCAGAGACTTATGAGGAAGCGAAGAGAGTAGAGGCTGAAAGGGAAAGAATTGAAGATTATCCTGAACGGTCAAGAGAAAGAAATTTCAGGAGGAAAGATTTGTTGTTTACTAAGCCTAAAGAGGAGCAATCACCAGATTTCGAAGGAATGGAAAAAATGATGTAGAAGCTTTCCAACAAAATCATAGACTTTGAAAAGAAAAAGGAAGCCCAAAAGTTTTACAAGCCTTATTACAAGAAAAGGGAAGATAACAATCAATCCCAACCCCCTCTGCACAACCCTGCATCAATGAACTTAATGGAGGTAGGAATGGATAACTTTTGCACTTTCCACCAACAACCCCATTCTGAAAAGAGTTGTCCTCAATGGATAAATTCAATGATGTTGGTTATGAATCAGATTTTGGATTCCAAATTAACTGAAGACAATGATGAATAAGGGAAAGATAACAATAAATCAACAGAAAAAAAAGAGGATGAAACTATGGTTTTATGGGACTATGTATCATTGTTTGATGCTAAGGAAGAAAAGGATATGAGACACGAGGGCATCCTGGAAGCAAATGTAATGACAAGAAGTCAAGGGTTGATTAAGGAAAACAGTCTTATGCTCCCGAAGATCAAAATACTTCAAAAGAATGTTAAGAAATTTCAAAATAGCTCCTTAGCTAACAAAATTCTGGAGTTTACCATCACCAGTCAAAGTCCTGGACAGACCAGCATGCCTACTAAGCCCAATGAAGAAAAAATAAATAATGTTAGATCGAATCTCATATAACATAAGATGGATCATGACATTGTGGAGGATATCAAGAAGGTAAGGGAAAACATCTCATTATTTGAAATGTGCAATGTGGCACAACAGAAAGAAAAGCTATTGAAAGCACTTGAAGTATTAGAGGAGAGGATTCCCACTGACAATCATCCTCAAGAAGAAGAAATTGGTGAAGCAAGTATGGGAGGTAAGCCTAAAATCAAGAATCCACCTTTTCTCCTTACTTTTGAAATTTTCAACCATAACGTGCATAACTGCCTAGTAGACTCGGGGGCATCAGTCAATGTCATGCTGCTGTCGGTCTACAAAAAGATAAATGGACAACCTAAACCATCTACCTGGAGGGTCATTTAGTTGGATAGAATGAATTTGAAGGTAATTGGAGAAATGGAGGATGTTCTCATTTGCTTAACTTCAAATGATAAGGTTTTTCAAGTCATCTATATTGTGGTGGCTGACATACCGAAAGCTTATGGACTTATTTTGAGCAGAGATTCGTCGGCAAAGCTGAACGGATATTTTTCCTCGGACTGGTCGCATCTATGGCTTCCATATAAAGGAATCCCAAATCAAATTAAAGTTTTGAGGGAGCCTCACATGAAACACAATGTTACTCAGTTCAAAGAAAAAAATGAACCAGTGGATTCTATTTTGGGAAACTACTTTATTGAGCTAGAACCAGGAAGCTATCAAGCGGAAGAAGCTAGCAGGACATCTGCATTCTACCGGATAGTCTTGACTTCCACGATGTTGTGTTTTTATTGTTTTGACTTGTTTTACATTGTCAGAGGTTGGTCGAAGTTTGAGTCAGGGTTGGTGAAAGTTTATGACTTTGATCGAAGGCTGTAGTCTATTTATTTTCCGCCATTGCGGCTCTCGAGTGAACTAAGTATCTTCCATATAACTACTCCACTTGTCTATGCTTTGTCTAAGTTTTGCCGATATGTCTAAGTTTTGCTAATATTTTCATCTTCTGCCATTGCAGCTGTGTGATGCACTAACCTCCCGACGTTGATGTTGTTCTGTTTTTCGATAGGGAACTTTACCGCCTGATGCTTTGGCATTTAGTTCTTCCAACTCCAATAGACTTAACGGTCCCGTGGAACCCGTTGTCCATTTGAAACCCGTCGTTGTGACTATAAGTAAGACTATCCGGCTAATGTCTCAGTGTTTCAAGCTATCGATAATGTTTTTCCTGCCGTCTTGTGAGTTTCTAACCCCTGTGTGGGCAACGGTTGTGTTTGATTCTTGTTAAGGATTTCGCAACTAGGGCGCAGTACTGGGCCTCATTCTGATGATCAGTTTTGTTGCTAGTATAGTTTAAGTTTATTGAAAAGATGTAGTCCTGATTAATGATGAATTTTTGTTTAACTGCAGACGGACTCAGAAGATTCTTCAGATTACCACGGGGAGAAGACGTAGCTAAAGGACAAAGCTGAGGAAAGTTGGCTGAAAAGTGATAAGCAGAGTTTATTCTAAAATCAATGGATCTTATAAGGAAAAATAAAAGACAAGGTAGAATCAATGACAATAAAGCCTAGGATTGGAAAGGGTCCGTCAGTTACCGAGTTGATCCCGTTTTATGAAGTACTCATAATTTGAAATCCGAAATGTAACGCATTATATGAATCATGAGTACTTACGAAAAAGACAAAATTGTGAGATTAAGCTATTTTTTGGGGAGCCCAAAGGTTAGACAGTTGGGGAAGCCCAAGGGGTTTGGTTGTTTTTGTATAAAGAGAGGAAAGTTAGAAGGGATAGGGGCTTTTTCCCTGGAGAAACTTGTGAGCTATTTTTTGTAAGAGGAACTATTTTGTTTTACAATAAGAAATTGCAAATTTTTCCTGTTGGAGAAGCTACTGTGTGGAATGTTCGAATGTGATAAAATGAACAATATTGAAGGGGAACTATTTTGTTTTCAACTGTGTTTCATTAACTGTGAGAGCGTTCTAACTTTTTGAACCTATGTTCTTATCTAAATGTTCTCTGGTATATTCTGTGATAATTTCCACTATGAGTAATGGAGGTTTTAACTGTTGATGAGCTATCTTGTCATGTATATCTTTATTCATGTTTATGTGTTTTGATTCTAAGAACGGCTATCTATGATTTACCTTAACATGTGAATAGTATTACATTACTCATGAATTAAAATTTTGCTCTCGAGAGAGAGCTTAGTTAGTATGTATTTTCTAGTTTTGTATGATTTAGATACGAGATAGTCTAAGTTGAGAGGTAAGAACCTGTGCATGACATTGTGACTGCTCCTTTCATTCTTCATCAACCTGCATTTTAGATAGGCACTTGCATATCATACTTAAAGCCAAAAAATAAAAAAATATATACGGTGGACCGAGCCGCAACCGGTGAAACCTTTTATTTTTGTTACTTGACCTATAGTAGCTGGACCACAAACCGGACGGATTCCCTACACCAAACAGTCACTGGCTAGTTGGGAACGTTGACTGGGGAGAATCCCTTGCTGTTGTCTCCTGCAAATTTCCAGGCCTCAATAGGATGGTTTCTATGTAACAACTAACATTATGGTGTTTATCCACAAAATCATAAGTAACAGCTCCTTCAGGATGTCTAAAAAAGCATGTTTCTCAAAAGTTGTGTTTCTTTGAAAAATCACTTTAGTAGAAAAGTGTGACTGTCTCTGGAACCTGGAAAAAAAATTAGTACAAAATCCTGCATGAAAACTTATTAGTGAATATGTATTGAATATAGTTCTCCCTCCCCAATTGATTTGATTGCATGTCCTCATGCAACCTAGCATAAAAGTTGTGAGAAGTTCGTAAAATAAAACATATCATGCAGAAAGAAGTACATAAGCTACAAAGAAAATTACCTATTTCCCGTGTTGGTTTCATCTGATCATAGTTGTAACAGCCCAGCCAGCTGTGATAACAATGGCTACGACACACAGTGGCGACGAACAGCTGTGTGACCACTATATGCAACAAGCTAACTGCAACACCACATAGCTGTGATAGATAGATGTGCAACAACTAGCTGCAACAAACCAGCTGCAACACTCAGCTGCAACAACCCTAGCTGCGATAGCCGACTGCAACACACAAGAAAATTTTCGTGCTATGAGAAAATTGGTTTATTGCACTTTTATTGATTTAAAAATCAGATATCCTGGAAACATAGTCAACGAGGCATGCTTTTAAAAATTCTGTGATTCATGACAAATCACTTCAACAGCAAAACTGATGATCTTCGATCCTGAAAAATGATAGTACTAAACCCGCAATCAAACTTGTGAGATTATTGTAAAATGCAAGAATTAGTACAAAGGTGAGCGAATTGAATTTCAAAAATAAAGTGCATTTTGTTTTCCTTTGTCTTTGTGTGCTGTCAAAGTGTCCTAAAGAAAACAAATTATCATAGACCATAAAATTCATGCATTTGTATTATTTTTAGGAATGTAAGAAAGTCCATTTGCAAATATATATATATATATATATATATTTATTTTTATTTTTATTTTTGTTTTACAAAATGTAAAACAAAAGAAATAATTTTTATAATTTTATATATTTTTCTTGTTTTTGTTTTGGTTTTACAACACACCAAAATAAAATAAATGCAAAAATAAACAAAAATGACAAAAATACTATAAATTAAATTTATCTGTATATGCGTTCAGGGGCATTCATATCTTGACATTGAACAAAACAATCAAAATTTAAAAATTTTAATAGCTGTAACAGCCAACTGTAACACCACCTAGATGTTACAACCAGCTGCGACAGCGGCTGCAACAGCCAGTTGTGACACCTGGTTGCAACAGCTAACTGCGACAACAGATGCAACAACCAACTGTAATAGCCAGCTGCAATAACTAGCTGTGACAACACCTGCAATAGCCATCTACGATAGCTCCTGCAACTCCCGTTAGATCATAAATCAATGTTAATATAAAATATATGCATACCTACCACATAAGTATCGATATTCTCCTATTGTTGGTGAACGACTACTCCACTCCATAATAGATGATTGTCTTGAGCCTCTAGAGCTAATCATGGATGTGTTTTTTAGACCTTTACTGTAAATTCCTACGCTACAACGCTTGTTTTTCTGAGTTGATAGAAGTGCCTGAAGGTTCCCGAGATGGTTTTGTCTATGCAGTGTTGTTGGTTGTGGAAACGTTTCAGACTATAATATTATGATTACCACAAATGGATCATAGTTAGGGGGTTCCAATGATGCTTAATCATCTTCCTTTCTCTTTCCCATTTCTAAACTTTCTAACATCCAAAAATAAAATTTGTAAACCTGTAACAGAAAATCAATCCTAAAAACCACATATGCATCATTAGGCACAATGATTTCAATATACTGGCAACAGGAAGCTCCAATGTTGATCTCGTGCCCTGAATCCGAATTTTCCAATGTTTTTTAAAGATGCTTGGAAGAGAAAAAACAATCAAAATCAAATCTGTGCTTATTTTCATGTAAAACGGAAAATATTAAAAATGCATGGAATTATCATTTTCTCCATTTTTTTTTGAGTTGATTGGAAATAAAATCGTTGTTAATGAACAAAGCTGAACCACAGAGATTTTATTATTTCCTTTTACCATCCTATGCACAAAAAGAGTTAGCCAATTGCAAAATCACAATGAACGTTTTCAATCATTATTTAATGCACACACGAATATGGAAACTAAATTCATAGATCCAAGACATATTCATACAGAGAAACATTCATCATTGAATTTTAGTTTTTATATGGAAGCTTGTTCTATGTGTTATCAACAATTTTTCCTGAGAAAAATCATCCCTTTTTCTGAGCTTTGTTTAGCCTTTTCTTTGTTCATCCCTTTTCCTGAGCTTTGTTCAACCTTTGTTCATCCTTTGTTCAAGCTTCACAAAACTATGTTCAGAATTCATAGAAATATGTTCATCCTTCACAAAACTATGTTCAACCTTCACAGAACTATGTTCATCATTTATTTTCACAGCCATGGGGTTTACTGTTTCAGCTACTTGGAACCGGCCGCAACAATAAATATGGAAAATATCCTCCCAAAGAACTAGTTGTATATCACAAATAGTGGCTTTGTTTGGAAATTTCCTTGAGATTCACGTAAAGTAGGATATCACACACAAAACCCATGTCTTGTATTTTCAAAATTCGTTTCCATATGCCCGCAAATAGAGACGCGAGTCAAGGTGTTCTTGTCTGGGCTGACGTAGACTACCTGACAGTGTTTTGGTAATAACTTCTTTGTTTCATGCCCGATTTGAATGATTACAAATCCAAAAGACAATGGATTCATAGGGACACTTCCAGTAGAAATCAGCTTTAAAAATTATATGGTATGGTATGTCATATAATATGAATAACATCCTACATCCTAATGTTGTTTGTGAGTTTTAGCATAGACCAACGGTCACTATTGTGAGTACAACTTTTTCATTAAAAGATGGATTGATGTGATTCCAATTAGAGATGAAAATAGATTCATCCAGGTATAGCCAATATAAATAGGTTTTGAATACAAGAAGAATTGATGGTTCAAATATGCCAATGAACAACTGAGAAAGCAGAGTTTTTAGAGTGCAGATTTAGGATAAGTAGTTAGTATTTTGGGCATATCTCCTTCATACAATATCAAAATTGAATTATTCAAATTGTGTTGTAAACTAGATGCATAGAATAGTATGCATTAGAAACATTTTTTTAGAATTCATCCATTAGGTCTCCCAAAATGTGACTGTCCCAACTATGTTCTTGAGTTTCCTACTCCACCCCCACACAGTATTTTGACCATATCTTTTTTCGTTTTAGAACCAAATTGAAGAATTCAAATTGGATTGGAAACTAGACGTAAAGGGATACTTTGGATAGAAACATTTTTTGAAAATAAGCCCTTATGGTCCCTAAAAATAGGACTGTCCCGACTGTGTCTTAGCAAATTTTAACAAGCCAAAATGCCAAAAAAAAATGCAATAGATTTGCATTGTTTTAGGTTGGAGTTGTAGCTGCTTTTCAACATTATAATTTCAACATTTGTTCAGCTTAAAAATGAAATTGCAGACTAGTTTTATTTTACAAATTGAATTTTTTTTTAGCAAATGGAGATAATGAATTGCAAAATAAAGATGAAATCAATTAAGCATGTCGTAAAACATTAATTATTCATTCTTGAAAATTTTAGAAAACATCCTACTTTCTGATCCTTGCAATCGCACGAAGTGCAGAGGAGAACATACTTATTATAAGTGAAAGTAAAAACTGAAAATAAAATCCTACCTACTCTATCCTAATTGGGAACTAGAAAACTGTTACGTGTAGTTAAATATCCAGTGTAGCCATTCACGTAACAGCAATAAGAATATGTTCAATGTTAATTTTGAAAATAGAAGATGGGGATAAATAGAAATGTGTGAAATTAATTGTTGTGAGTGTGAATTAACTAGAAAAAAATAAAAAATAAACTGTTCTAACCTCATACTTGCTTGAAACCATCGTTCAATAGAGCTTTCATAGGCATAGTTCTCAGTCCTCAGATAATGTTGCAACTCCTCATGGTCCTCCTCGATCTCCTGTTCACATGATTGTTCGTCATCGAATGTGTAGGTGTTGGTTACTATGGGCAGACCCGGGTTTACTTATAATGTACCAACAACACCCCTAACTCACTGGCCCTTTTGGAGACAGACCGCAGAGCAGCCTGAAGTCTCACCCAAAGTGATCTTAGATGGGTTGGATAAAGACTCAAATGTCCTTAACCAGGTTCTGTAGCATCCTGGTGTCTCGCGGCTCTTCTTAGCCAGCGAGATATTCCTACGAGTCATAGTTCTCCCTTCCCCACGGACTCTGATAGGGGGAGGACTCCTATCGCATCGCAGTGACTAGGATGATGCGCAAACTCTCCCTTTTGTGGTTCTCACTTCCTGCGATATCCCACACCGCAGCTCCTCTGTCGGTGCGATATCGCCTTCTGTCAGTGCGATATCTCCTATAGTACGGCCCAAAGTGACTCTCAAGGTCTAAAGGGTTTCTCACTGGGAGGAATAACTCAGCTAACCTCCAACATGGTGTTAAACAACCTTACATGAACTTCATGGTTCAACACACTCACATCGCTATATTTAACTTACTGAATAAGTATACTGGAAGCACTTAACAGAGAGACTTTTCATGTGTGAAACAAGCACTGATGGACTCACAGGAAGACACTTGTTACATTTAAACTCGCCTTTAACTTTCTATAATGCTGTAACTGAATGAGAACATACAGACATTTACTAACTTATATACAACATTCATGTAACAGATAACAGATAACAACTAAGTACAACACAATCACATGAAATAATCATATAACACATTGATTTTATGTGGTTCACTTCCAGGGTAGAAGCTACGTCCACGAGAACTGGTTTATATGTTATAACTTGGCAGAGTAAACACAGTTTCGATGCAACCTCATATGCAGCTGAGATCTTCTGGGTAACTCCGCGTACACCACCAAGAGCCCTTCTCTCTTAGATCTCTTCTCTTCTTATATTGCTTCTCTTACAATATACTCTTCCTCTCTCTCTCTCTCAATCCCTGTGGATTGTTACATACATACTCTAGGAGTTAGCTACTGGTTAGAGTAAGATACTATAGACTGAATAATAGAACCAGAGCTTGGCTCTTCTATAATACAAAGATCTATAAGCTAACAGATCATCGACTATCTGAATAGCTAATGAGCTAACTGACTAACTAGCTAACCTTTTACAATACAAAATACATCCCTTTATAGGAGGCCCGAGGGTCTCACCATTACAACACTGTGGGCCTCTCCCAACAGTAACCCAAAAACCCTAACTATGACAGTTGGTCTATCTGTACTCAAACTGCCACTTTTCGTCACACCACAGCTTCCTGCAGTCTTCCACGCTTCTCGCTGCTGACCGTGGGTACTGGTGCCACTTCCTTTTCTGTCCTTTGTCTTCAATACCTCAGCCTCGTTGCTCCTTTTCTTTTATGAGGGTAGCTGATTCCTCCTATATTCGCCACTGCCTTAAGTGCAGTGGTTGATCTTTCTTCTCTCAGTCGCTCAGGTACTGTTACCTTTGACTTACTCGTTCCAAAAAAACATCTTTTCCTGTAGCTGCGGGACCCTACTCCAACAGTAGGATTCTTCATATGTTGATTCTTCATCTTTTTTTGGAGGAGTGATTAAGTTCTCGGCTACTGTTAGGATCTCCTTTTTGAGAGAAGAGGAGATCCCTACTTTCGCAACGATCTTAGTGAGTTGTTCCAAGCTTAAAATCATTTTTAAATCATTTTGAAAAATGGATTCTTACAGCACCCAAATCTAAATGAAAAATTTAAATAAACACTCTATACAGAAAACAATTACTCTTCACAGTTGCAAAAATCAAACACACTTGCTGAAATTGAAATTCACACTTGCAGAATTGAAACACTCATTACAGAAATTGAAATTCACTCATTACAAAAATTAAAATTCACACTCTAATGTACGCTTGCATAAAAAATCAAACTAAACTTCAATCCATCATGCTTCGTCGGCAACGATGCCAAAATGTTGGGCCGAATTAATGTCGTTTTAATTCCGTTGTAGTAATTGCCCACTAATTTCCCAACCATTTAATTTTTCAGTCTGAGGTTCGTAGGATTATGAAGCACATGCAAAGCATATTCAAAACTGAAGTGAAATTAAGTTAATCTAACCCCCTGTGAAACTAAGACTAATCTAATCTAACCCCCCTTAAGCTGAAACACGCAATTGCTAATCTAATGCAGAAAGATGAAACACACAGCTGAAAGCAAATTGCATAAAATAAAGACAACATATGAAGAGCAACAAGACAACACATGTGAGATCACATTAACCATAAAGCAATCTTAATTTACATCACAAGAATCAATGACAAATCATGAAAACATCGAAACCAATATTATGAACAAAATCTAAGAATTCCCTTCTCCATATTACAAAGTCAAGACTAACTTCTACAATCTAGTATTCTCTAAGATAATCTAAGATATAAAATATTCTAAGATAATATCCCATAACAAATGAAGAGAGAGCACTCTCTTTTATACATGAACTTTTTTGAGAAGAAGATAACCATCTCATAATGAGAGATCCACTATTCACTCAACCACTCAACTAATTTCCTATTATTAGAAGATATGATCCCTTCAAATCCTCCACATATCTTTCACAAATTCTCCACATGTCTCTCAACCAAATCTCCATGATCTTCTCCTTGGAATATTCTTTGCATAACTATCTCCTTGAAATGATGGAGGAGATATAAGTGGAGTCTTTTCTTTGAATTAATCCTTCACATATTCCTACACATTACAAAGCTCATCCATACTTTGAGATATTAGTGAAAAACATGTTAATTTTCTAATATTTAATCATAAATTCACTTATAATACTAAAAATAAATAAAGTGGAAATAATAAGTTGGAACCCACATATATGTATGGAAATGGTATGATAAAAGGTTAATGGGATGATGAAATGTGAGGAATAGCGGAAGATAAAGTAGATGAAAAAGGGACATTTCTGCGTCCCAACACTCCTCCCCTTAAGATGAAAGATAGTTTTTTTGTTTTTAACTCAAAGTGGGAGTGTGGAATAAAACACATGTTTTATCATCTCATAAGGGCCATTCTAAAAAATTATGCCATAAGGGGACCAATTTGGACTTATATTCTCCATGTCAGATACAAAAAATATTATGTGCTACAAGATGAGTATTTTCTTGAGATTGAATTCTTTGGTAGGACTAATGTAATTTCTTGGTTGTTGATATCCATTCCCAAGGATTGATCCAACCATAGTGAATCTTTAATCTTGAAGGCATGTTACTCTTGCAACAATTTTATAATTCATCATTACACTTTTCACAATGATGATAAGGATAGAGATCAAAATACTATATCTCTAAATGACCAACTTGATGACAATGTTGGCATTCAATATTTTTTCCATGTGTTTCTCATAAAATTCTTCCTTAACTTTAGATCCTTCAAGTTTCATGCATAAATCCTGCATTCATAAACTGAATTGGTTTGGAGCAGTGTGGAATATGAAAACTCACAACCTTTTCATATCTGAGTCCTATTAGGTTCTTGTTGTTTTTTATTTCTTCCCAAGTTTTGGTTATGGGATTGAAACGAGTGTTATGAACCGGTTGTTTTGAGTCTATAAAATTTGATTCTCTACATGTTGCTACATTATTGAAAGGTTTACTTCATTTAAATTGAAATAAAAGAATTGAAAATAATTTTCATGTATAGCTTCATCTGCTTCTGCATTTGTCTCTGAACTTGGCTCATTTATTTTCTTCTACACCAAATGTTGATTAAAATTAACATTACCATAATCATTATCATAATCATTAAGAGGATTTTTTCTGAACAAGGACTAGTTCATAACACTTAGTTGCTTCATGATTCTTCATTTTTCTTAACTCATTATTCAATAGTTCTGATTGAATATGTGGGATGTACAAAATTGTTTACATCACTTTCAAATAGATTATCACTAATTCAATGGTTTCCTTGTTGAGTAGGACAATGTTGTCTTTGGTAGTGGTTATTGTTGGACACAATGGTCACACTGAGTGGGGGAGGTGAATCAGTGTGATTACTATTTTAAAATTTTCACCTTCTACCAAATTAACACAATTCATCAATGCATTATGCGACCAGGTATACCATCACTACATAAACATATATCAATTAATCAACAATAAATCATAATCAAAAACACAACACAAGATGACACAACATTTGTCTTTTAATTTTGTTTTATGTATTGTTCATGGAATACTTCAATCATCATGATTACAATCAACACCAACTGATAAAAGAGAACCAAATCTTACAACAGGCCGATCCTAGTTTTGTTAGGTCCAACTGAGAAATGGTGAGGAGTCCAATCTGTTAAATTTTTATATGCTAATCTAGATCATTAGTATTTCATTTTGATTTCATAACAAAATCATATAAACAGGATCACTGAAAGATAGACAAGCATAACCATACAAAAAGAGAACACAAAGATTTATCCTGGGAAAACCCTAAAGGGAAAAACCTAGAAAAATCTTCCTCAATATAGATGCCCCAAAAGATAAAAGATAAAACCAACAAGGATATCAAATCCTGATCCTCCTCCTTCTCCAGATACTTCTCTCTCTTCTCCACCAATGTGCTATACAAGTGAGAGCGTGTGTTTCAAATGAGGAGTGCTACACCTCTATTTATATTCATCCGTTTACTTCAATTAACTCATCTGACATGTAGGCTTGAGTTAATCATGTAGGCTCAAGTAACCACACTGGGGTGCTAATGACCCACCTTTACAATTAGAGGGGACAACCTCATGACTCTTATTAGTTCTTCCAATTAGAAGCATCGGGGTACAAGATAATACAAGTGGTTCTCTTGATAGGACCATCGGGGAACTCAAAAAGATACATATAGAATATTCTTTGAAGTTACAATATTTCAACACTTCCCCTTAACGAGAAGGGTATTCTACAACAACATCAACAACAACAATAGTAGGAGAGGACATCATCAACATCATCAGGGTAACACATCTATAAATCATTGGAAGCTTTTCAACATCATATAGTCTTCGTCTTCAATATTCAACGACAGCAACTCTTTAATCAACATCAGCATCTTTTGACCTTTGATCAGCAACATCTTCAACACTTTGACCTTTCGATCAGCAACATCTTTCAGCAACATATTCAACACTTTTACTTTTCGATCAGCAACATATTCAGCACTTAGACCTTTCGATTAGCAGCAACATCTTCAGCACTTTGACCTTTCGATTAGCAACATCTTCAGCACTTTGACCTTTCGATCAGCAACAATATCTTCATCATTTTCATCAGCAACATCTTCAACACTTTGATCTTTCGATCAGCAACAACTTCTTCAACATTTTGTTCTTTCGATCAACAACATCATCATATTCTGACCAGTAACATCGTGATAAGAACCATCATCATACTTCAACTCTTGAATAGAATCATCATCATCATATTCTGATCCTTTGATCAATATGTCGTCATCATCACATAATTATCATCATCATCATCATGCTCTGATCTTTTGATCAGTACATCATCATCATCATACACTGATATTTTGATCAGTATATCATCATCATCATACTCTGATCCTTCGATTAGTACATCATCATCATCATACTCTTGATCTTTCGATCAGTACATTGTCATCATCACACTCTGATCTTTCGATTAGTACGTCATCATCATCACAGTTTGATCTTTCGATCAGTACAACATCATCATCATACTCTAATCTTTCGATCAGTACATCATCATCATCAGCAACAACCTGCAATCCACATCTCAAAGACAAAAAAATATTTGGTTCACTTTTGGACATAGAGTCTAGGGATGATGCAATCCCACCGCTTTCTCGACAACCGAAGTTACCGAATTGATTACAGGATAATCAGTCCCTATCACTTTAGGACTAAGTCCAAGGATGATGTAATCCTACCACATTCACGGGGATAGAAAACTCCTGATACATTTTGAACTGAGGTTTAGGGATGATGCAATCCCACCACTTTCACGGGGGCCAAGACCTCCAGATACATTTTGAACTTAGGTTCAGGGATGATGCAATCCACCACATTCATGGGGTCCAAGATCTCCGGATACATTTTGAACCAAGGTTCGGGGATGATGCAATCCACCACTTTCACGGGGGCTGATACCTCCAGATAAATTTTGAACCGAGGTTCAGGGATGATGCAATCCACCACTTTCATGGGGTCTAGACCTTCGGATACATTTTGAATCGAGGTTTAGGGATGATGCAATCCACCACTTTCACGAGGGCCGAGACCTCTGGATTCATTTTGAACCGAGGTTCAGGGATGATGTAATCTGCCACTTTCACGGGGGCCAAGACCTCCGGATACATTTTGAACTGAAGTTCAGGGATTATGCAATCCACCACTTTCATGGGGGCTGAGACCTCCGGATACATTTTGAACCGAAGTTTAGGGATGATGCAATCCTACCACATTCACAGGGGCCGAGACCTCCAGATACATTTTGAACCAAATTTCAGGGATGATGCAATCCCAACACATTCACGGGGGCAAAGAACTCTAGATACATTTTGAATCGAATTTTAGGGATGATGTAATCCCACCACATTCATGAAGGCCAAAGTCCTTAGATCTATTTTGTACATATGTCCCAAGATGATACAATCCCTCTTCATTCTCGAGGACCAAGGTCACTGGATCACTTCTAGACAGATGTCCCAGGATGATACAATCCCTCTTCATTCTCGAGGACCAAGGTCTCTAGATCACTTTAGGGCAAGTGCCCAGGGATGATACAATCCCACTCCAACATCACTACTCCCCCTTTCGAGGAAGGTCTTTATGAACAACACCAAGCTTGTCTCGAAAGTGTTCGAACTTTACTCGAGACAGAGGCTTCGTCAGCACATCATCATATAAACCATCATCATCTACATCTTCAGTATGTGAATATTGAACTATCACCATCTGTATCTCTAGTATGTGAATACTAAAAGCATCATCATCTGTATCTTCAGTATAGAAATACTAAAAGAATCATCATCTCTATATTCAGTATAGAAATATGGAATCACCATCATCTGCATCTACAGTATGTAAATACTAAAACATCATCTATATCTTTAGTATGGGAATACTGAAACATCATCATCTACATCTTATCTCATACGTAGAAATACCGAATTTCTATGTGTTACGATGGAACACAAGGTTCTCTGTCATCACAACTCTGGTTGTCACATAGAATCATGGTAGTGTCCAATTCTAGGTTGAATAATCCTGTCATCAGCTTTCGAAGCCATATGGCTTCACAACTAGTAGATCAAGCTGCTATATATTCTACTTCGGCTGTGCTTAGAGTAACACTAGACCACTTTCTGCTAAACCATGAAATCATAGCAGATCCCAAACTATAACATCCACCTGATGTGCTTTTTCTATCTGAGATACTTCCAGCCCAATCTGAATCTATGTAGCCATACAATATATACTCATGGCTACCATAATAGTATAGACCAAGGTCTATAGTCCCTTTCAGATATCTCATCACATGTTTTACAGCTACTAGGTGAACCCATCTTGGTTGAACCAGATATTGACTTAAGGTGTTCACAGGAAAACAAATATATGTTCTAGTATTTGTTAAGTACATCAATGACCCAATGATCTGTCTGCAATGAGTCGCCTCCACTAACTCAAATGAGTCATCAACTAACAGCTTCAGTTTGGAATCCATGGGTGTGGCCATGGCTTTGCATTCCAACATATTGAATCTCTTCAATATCTCTACCGCATACTTTCCCTGGTTGAGAAAGATTCCTTTTGAACTTTGCCATACTTCCAGACCTAGGAAATAATGCATTAACCCAAGGTCCTTCATCTCAAATTCTTCTGCTAGTTTCTTCTTGCTTTCCATGATCTGTTTCTCATTTCTTGTCAAGAATAAGTCATCCACATATAATAATAGGATGACAGGTTCATCTTCTACAACCTTGATATAAAGGTTAGGACCAGCTTTACTCTTGGTAAAACCCATAATTGAGAGGAAACTATCTATCCTTCCATACCAAGCTCTGGGAGCTTGCTTCATGCCATAGAGGGCCTTCTTCAACTTACATATATGAGTCCATCTATCTTCAACTTCAAATCCTTGTGACTATTCTATGTAAAACTCTTCCCAAATCATACCATTAAGGAAGGATTGTCTTCACTTCATCATGAAAGCAACTACCATCATAGTTCTGAAGGAAGTGTACCTTGCTTCCTGGAGTAAGTGTCTCTTCAAAATTAATTCCCTCTTTCTTATAGAAACCTCTAGCCACAAGTCTTTCCTTACTTCTATCAGCAACATATTTTATCTTGCAAATCCATTTGTAAGATACCACATTCTTGCTTTTTAGTTTGAGTACTATATCCAAAACATCATTCTAGTATTCTTTCATTATAACATCTTCCATGAGTTCATCTTATTAGATCAACAACATATTCTAGTCTTCTGCATTCAACTTTGAAGGTTGAAACCCACTTTACTCTTGGTAAAGTCTCGATCCATCAGGAAGCTATCCATCATGTCACTACCATTTCAAACTCAGATATCTTCTGTAGTCACTCCCCCTGAAGTGGAGTATTATCTTCCTTCTTCATTCTATACAGGTGGTTCTATGCTTGATATATACTGATCAATAGAGTATGTCATGTCATAGTCTATTCTTTCTGAGGAAAATCACGAACCTTGCTTTGTACACTTGTTCTTGTAGATCCATATGGAAGATACTATGTACTTCCCTTTATGTCTCGAAATCATATCGTATACATCATTCCCCATGATCAACTGTTATCTTTTTATCATAGCTTATTTCATAGCATTTTTTTCTTCATCTTGAGTTATCTCTCATACCCATGGTGGTATTCATCCTTCGAGGTGGATCTACCGCTCTCTAAAGCTCTTTCTTTCGTCATGGTGTCTCTGACCCTGGGAGCTTCAGATTTATGTTTTTTTTTTTTGAATTGCCATCACTTGTTCTTTGGAACAAGTCTCATCCTTCTTTTCTTGTAGGAGGTTGTACAGGACCTTTCCTACAATTCAAATGCACCAGTTGCATGGTTAGAACTATTTCATAAAACATATGCATGATGACAAATTCTTATGCATCATGCAACTGTTTAGCCAATACAACATTCATCCATATCTCACAGAAACTTTCTATATGCCTTCCATATCTACCATGACATCATTGAGATTGTGCACTAATCCAATATGTCAGCAAAGAGGTTTGATAATTAGCAATGGAGAGTTGTATAGAACCATGAGCTACTTACCCATCACATGCATATTAGTAGTATACAGTCATTAATGCAAACAATCTATCATGCATAACACATCAACTAAATATAATCAAATGTATAACAAAACAATATCATGAAATGACAATTGAATACTTATCTTTTATTTGTTTCGTGGGTAGACTCCATCTTGATCATTCTGGTTTCTCATCTTCTTAGTTCATGAAATCATAATTTCTTACCCAAATGATAAGATGAATAAGAGGCTCTTAAAGAATTGAGTTCTTCATATTCCTCATCGCTTGAGGGATATTCTTTAAATAGTGAGAGCTTGATCTCCAATAGCTCCTATATTCTTCTTATTCTCTTATGAGTTGAGCTGAAACTAATCACTTTCTTCTGGCATACATTCTTGTCATGAATGTATCCCATGATCCTGGGAGGCCATTCAAGGTGGCTATCACCACTTCTTCTTTTACCTCCTCAATTTGTTTCTTAGGGTCATCTTCCAATGTATGTTATTTCCTTCAAATAGCTTGGTCACAGAATCAAACATCTCTTTTGGTGTCTTTAGGGAAGACACTTGTTGTACAATTTGATCCATGACTGAATCAACAATGATCTTCTTGGCCTTGACCAAGTTCTTCTGGTGTAAGGATTTGAGCCTCATCTCCCTCTAGAATTGGAACCTCTCTACTCATGTAGGTGTCCAATTCATTTTATTTAGAGAGATCAAATACTTCCATTCTTGGAAGTTGTCAACTTCACCAAGCTTATCATCAAGCTGATGTGATAGATAACTTTGAAATGAGAACCTCAAATGCAAATAGCAAAAGATTAGATCTTACCGATTTAAGGTGCCCGTCCTGCTTTCGGAGCTGGTTGATCTAGGGTTTGTCAGAGAAACCCTAATTTTCAAAACTTGGAATATTTCAGATCTGATTAGATAGAAAGATATATTTATTCAAATGTACCTTTCCAATGTACTCCTTTTCTGAAAACAGTGGAGGGAAGCTTCCAGAACAGGAAGCCCTAGTTTTCTAATTTCTTCTGTAGAAATGCCTATCACTATTTCTATGATATATCCGAAATCACTACTCCTATATGTCTGAAATTTCGTACTAAGGTAACCGCGCATGTTACTGATCCAAAACCATAGTTTTCAACAGAATTGGTTTCACCAATTGGGATTTATGATCATTTTCCGAAGGTGACATGTTATAGGACTGTTTAGAACAGCGAAGTTGTACAGCCTACCACATGTCACTGTTTCATCTCCTGGTTCTGAAATTTGGACCACAATAATTATAGGCCATGATATTTCTGGAACATTTTCATTAATTCCATTTGGACCTCTGTAGCCTAAGCTATAGCAATTCTCCCTAGGTGTCCTGTTTAGGGATGAATTCTGGAAGAGGATAGAACCCTAACTTGGAGGGATCATATCTCCCATAATATAGTGAATCGGAGGCTGAATTTTGGAAACAGTGTACATAATGGTTGTATTTCAGTCTCTAACATTTTCAACACCTTATCCTTCACCAATATTGGAATATACTAAAAGTACCAAAACTTAGCAGTTTTAGTATTTAGGGTTTTTTCTAGCTCGGGGTCAAGCTAGGGTTTGACTTTCCTGGAGTTTTAACCAACCAAAAATATTGATCCAGGTATCTAAAATTAGATTTTGATGTGGAGATAAATCCTATACTGGGCTCACTCAAAAATTCCTCTTCTGTAAGAAGCCCTAATTTCTGCATCGAGAACTGAAAATGCTCGGAATCGAATTCTGTTTCGACAGAAAGATGCGCCCTTCAATGGAGATTCATCCTAGCCTTATTTTGCTAATCGATTGTGGAGAGAGAACCAAAAATTAATAAGCCCTAGCTTCTGTAGCTGCACAATGTCTTCTTTCAGGGTGGCTCTGATACCATGTTAAATTTTTATATGCTAAGATTGATCATTAGTATTTCATTTCAATTTCATAACAAAAGAATATAAACAGGATCACTGAAAGATAGACAAGAACAACCATACAAAAAGACAACACAAAGATTTATCCTGGGAAAACCCTAAAGGGAAAAACCCAGCAAAAGCTTCCTCAATATAGATGCCGCAAAAGATAAAAGATAAAACCAACAAGGAGATCAAAGCCTAATCCTTCTCCTTCTCCAGATACTTCTCTCTCTTCTCCACTAATACACTATACAAGTGAGAGTGTGTGTTTCAAATGAGGAGTGCTACACCTCTATTTATATTCATCCATTCACTTCAATTAACTCATCCGACATGTAGGCTCAAGTTAATAATGTAGGCTCGAGTTACACATGTAGGCTCAAGTAACCACACTAGGGTGCTAATGACCCACCTTTACAATTAGAGGGGACAACCTCATGACTCTTATTAGTTCTTCCGATTAGAAGCATCGGGGTACAAGATAATACAAGTGGTTCTCTCAGTAGGACCATCCGGAAACTCAAAAAGATACATATAGAATATTCTTCAAAGTTACAATATTTCAACACAATCCTCAAATGCAAGACTCGTATTGCATCACTATCATCAACATTTTCTTATCAACCTCTACTCATCAACCTCTGCTCATCAACAATGAACCTATTCTCTTCTCACCAACACTAAAATTGACCTCTACTCATCAACACTGAACTTGTCATGGACATATATGTGTAGTACACTTGTGTCATTGTCATAAAATCAATCATCTATAGGTCATCATCATTAGGTCATGTCATCATGAATATGTTATTCATCAACCATTATTAAATTTTTCATATCAATAGGTGCTCAAGGTTCTTACAAAAAATTCAAGCTTCTTCTCACATGTCCTTTTCCCTTCTCTCATAATCCTTCATCTCCAGAAAATATCCAAGGTCTGCTCAACCACCTACAATAAGTATTCTTCCTATCATTTCACACCAAGGTCTACACGTTATCATACCACATGAAAGATACTTCTGGTAGTCAACAAGTGATCCTTTGCACATGTCAGATGTAGTTTGGTATCATGCAAAGATGCTACTCACCATACTTCTGCAAAATGGATTTTAAAAATATCCCAAAATAAAAAAGCACCACCATCATGAGAAAGAAGCAGCAACAAGACTAAAAATGTCCACTTCAAAATATCTGTCACCCCATCTTCTAACTGCTCCTACCTCAGTGCCTTATAGTACCCCCAAAAAAATCTCAAAGCTAAATCCACATCACCAAATTCTTCATGACTATTGTAGCCCAAAATAAATGAGCAAATAACCCAAAAATTATTTTCCACAACATCCCTAAAATGTATTAGTAGTAGACCTCAAGAATATCTAAAAATATCATAGCCATGTACTTCAATCCTTTTGGGCCTGCGACTATATATCCTTTGACACACAAAAATCAAAGCTCATCTGAAATTGGAGATTGGTTTATCAAGCAAGCACACGACATCAAATACTCCTTATTGAGGATGTCATAGTCCTCTCATATACCTAGAGATCAAAGATCAATCGAAATTTAATCACAATCATGCTGAAATAAGGAAGATTACCTTTAATTTCTACTCATTTTTGATAAAATATTTATTAGAGCTGAATTGTTTGGAGGATTTGAAAATAAAATTATTATTGTTTCTCAACCGAGTTGTCTTGTCAATTAATTATTATTTGTATTTTGTCAAAGTTCAGATGAGGTCAACAAAAAGTTTAAATGATATTGGACCATAACAATTTTCTCTCCAATTGCCATTTCAAGTGATAGGCTCCAAGGGCCATCCTCCAAGATGTCAAGAAGGAATTTAATGACCATCCACTAACCACATTAAAGTTTGACCTTATCCCAAGGCATTATTTGTAATCATATTGATTTAATTTCCAAACTTTAAGGGTTGTAAGAGTGTAGGGGTACCAAATAATTTACATATGAATCCATGAAAGGAGTAAAGTATTTCAAGGGTGTAATATGCCAGGGATCATCATGTGTTCATGAAATCAGCATGCCAAATGGTTAAAGCCCACCATGTCTCCATAAGTTTAAGAATTTTTGGATTAAGGACCATATCAGCAAGTACAAATGTCCACCTATGTGGGTGCAAAGTCCCAAGCCACAAGAACATCATAAGGATTTAACAACCTCAAGACCATCAAATGGTCTTCAAACACTACATCCAAATGTCATGTGGGATTTCAAGGCCCAAGTTGCCATGTGTAAATTTACCAGCATCATGCAACCATCATCAAGACACCAAGTGTGTGGGTACCACATGCAAGGGTGTGATAAGATCATATAGACTCCAAGTGCCATCATACCACCATGTAAGTGGGTGCCAAGCCTTCCCATACACTATGACCATCTCTAAGGTTTCCATGACCCCATCAAACAAAAAATGACCAAATAATGGGTCATTTGTACCATTTGGTGTTCCAATGCCCATATCATGGCTCCAATGCCCAAATTTCCATGTCTCTCTTTCCATGTCATCAACCTTTATTACTCCTTTATTATTAATGTCTTATCATCAATGACAACCAAACTCAACAACCCCACCCCCTCCCCCTTTGTCATTGATGACAACATGTCTCTTCAAATCCTCTCCCCCATTGACATTCATGACAAAGGTCCATTCAAAAATTTTCTTGGTCTTCTTGTAACAACTTAAATAATAACAACAAATAATAATAATAATAATAATAATAATAATAATAATAATAATAATAATAATAAACATATATATATAAAATAAATAATAATAATCAATAATGTCTTTACGAAAAGACATGACTATTAATGAAAGGGTACTTCACTACAATATAAATAACAGACCCTCATATGTAATTCATCATCTTATCTATTATCCATTTTATTATTACTTACCAACATGTGGGATTTAGATTACCTGTGGGCATTTTAGAGAATTTACGAACGTTAAAGAAGCTTTTATTCGCTTCAAGTGGTATCAGAGCGAGGTTACTATTCATGCTTCTAGGGTTTCCCTAGAAAATAGGACCTTGTCCTTAAAAAAAAAATAAAAGGTAAAAGTAACCCCCCCCAAAAAAAAGAGGGTTTAAAAAAAAAAGGTGAAGAAAAAAGTAAAAACAAAAAAAAAAGGTTAAAAGTGAAACCACACATGGTTTCTGAATAAGTGGGGTTGGGTTTGAAAACAAAGTACAAAATAATTACTTGTAAATAGAAAGTGAGATTTGAACCTAGGTGGGGAAAGTAACACTTACTCCCCCCAACCACCCAATCTACTCACATTTTACAAAACATAAGTGAAAAAAAAAATATAAAAAAGGGTGCATAATAATTACTACTAAAAAGCAAGTGATATTTGAACTTAGGTGGGGAAGGTAACACTCATTCCTCCCAACCACCCAATCTACTGACATTTTTACAAACTATTGGAAAAAAAGAAGGAGATATTGATTAAACTTCAAAGAAAACTCAAGAATATGGATTTTAATATTGAAAAGAAGCATAATTTTCCTATCACCTTACAAAAAAATGTTTCAATATTATTTAGAATTAAAGGGACACTTGCAGGGAAGGATATCACAATTTCTATTGCACCTGCTGAAAGAAATAATTATATTAGTACTGAATTCGCTAACCATTTAGTGATTCCTTAGTCAAATATAAGGGAAGAGCTAGACTTTTTGGACAAAAAACGAACTGAAATAAGTGGCTTACAACTGAGTGTTGGAGATTATATCGTCACATCGAAATTCATTGTTAGTTCCTTATGGAGCGTTGATGGTGACATAATTTTGGGTTTACCCTGGATAAAAACATTGGGGACTTTCATCTTAAATGCCGAAAAGAAGTTTCTGACATTTTCCTATAAGAGAAAGAGAATCACATTTCAAGATATTACAATGAAATCTGAAATAGAACCTCCAACATCTGAAGAATTCCAGGATATATCAGAGATGATTTCACGGGGTAATCAGAAGTCAGAACAAAAGAAGCAAAAAGAAGTTGAAAAAATGGTTGCTAGTAAGGATGAAGAAATATCATGTTTAAAAAATCATAATCAAAACCTAGAAGACCAGATCAAAAAGTCCAAAAATGACAACAAATCACCGTATGGATGCGATAATGAATTAGAAGAAGAAATAAAGCATCTAAACAAACTCGTCATGGAAAAAGATGTTGAATTGGCACAAGTCCGGATGAGGCTAGAAAATATAGGAGCAGAGTTACATCATCATAAACAGCAAAAAGAAAAACTCCAACAGTAGTATGACAATAGTAAGAAAACACATAAGTTAGAACTGACAAAATTCAACAAGATTTTATCAAGCCATTCTGAAGAAATTTTCAGATTAGGTAATCATAACAAGACACTAGTCACAAAAATTAAGAAGTTGAAAAGTAGTCGGAAGATAGAACAATCTATAGAAGACATTGAAGGAAAACTTCTAGACAAACAGGAAGAAAATCATTTTATCAGAAGGCATAATGAAGATCTTAAGGAACAACTTAAGAAGTCTGAAGATGACAGAAAATCACATGTAGAAGTGATTAAGAAGTTTCAAAATGATAACATGCAGTTAGAAAACAAGTCGGAAAAGATACAGAATGAAGCTTTAAAACCTCAAGAGACGAAAACACAACTTTCTACTCAGATCAATGCTAAACAAATGGCACTCATAAAAGACAATGACATTGTGAAAATTCCATATCGACACCCCAACCATAAAAACAGATATTCTAAAAAGTGGGAAATGTCGAAAGATAGCGATATCAATGTGATCAAATCTCCTAACGATAGATCAGTACAGAATGCCAACAGTCCACAACAAATCAATTTGGTATGGATTGATTCATCCACATATCAAAAGTTGTGCTCAACTCCTAGTAGTTCATATCGACACATTTCATCAGCTGTGACAGCACACAAGATGATGCAGAAACATTATAAGGCTTTGAGGACAAAGCCTTTCTAAGGGAGTGGCAATGTAACAACTTAAATAATAACAACAAATAATAATAATAATAATAATAATAATAATAATAATAATAATAATAATAATAAACATATATATATAAAATAAATAATAATAATCAATAATGTCTTTATGAAAAGACATGACTATTAATGAAAGGGTACTTCACCACAATATAAATATCCGACCCTCATATGTAATTCATCATCTTATCTATTATCAATTTTATTATTACTTACCAACATGTGGGATTCAGATTACCTGTGGGCATTTTAGAGAATTTACGAACGTTAAAGAAGCTTGTACTGCTTCACTTCTGCTGCTAAGTTTGTATCAAAATATTCTTATCTTTGCTTCTTTGATCTCCCTAAGGTATTGCTTTCAATCTACTGAAAAAATTAATGAGTATCTCTTGAAATTGGGTGGATGTTTTTGAAAATATTTCTACAAGGAACTTCAATAAGTATTAAAGAAATTTCATTCCTGAAGACTTTATCAACTACTGATGCTCTGTTCATCACAAACAAATGATCCAAAATTTGATCCCAACATGATCACCAATATGATCTTTCCTTTACAATTCTTCAAGGGATTTAATAACCTAGAAATGATGCCACAAGAAGTGATCACTTTCCATGAAAATAGTCAATTATTATTACTTCATACTGTAGCGTAATGAATTTTTGGTTGAATGATTTACTCCCCTATACAAGATCATTATCGTGGTATTCAATAAAGTCTTCTTCTGAGCTAGTCTCTCTCTTCAACTCATCTTGGATTTGGTCTTTTGAACTTAATATGAATACTTATGACTGAGAATTCACTCATGTAATTCATATATACATGCCAACAACTTATCTTAATTTCTTCCTTTTAGATCTCTTCATGATTGTATAAACTTGTTCTCTTCTTCATACTATCAAATTCGTTGCTTCACCCAAATTCCTTTGGTAGATTTATCATGTCCTTAATGAATTTTTTAAACAAATAAAAAAATTATAATCAATCAATCCTTTGAAATTTCAGCTTCCTTAATGCCGCTTCATCCATCATTCTGAAAAGAGTGTTAAGATTGATTGCTCTAGGTCTGCTCTAGGAGGATCTTGACTTTCTTTCCTTTATTGCGACTTTGGATATGTGTTTCTTTAATGGAAATTGTCCATTGTATCTTGAACTCTAACTTTTGGGAGATATTACCGGATTCATTATGTACTTCATCTCTTTATAAGGACTTCGAATAGCTGAATTTTGAATTTTTGATGCTTACATACGATTTTAATCACATGTACTTTGAGTTCCTTCGAATTATCTTTGTATAGATTGTGAATTCCCCAAAATATTTGGTTTCCTTTACTGGGATAAGGATTAATGTATGCTAATGTAATTCATATTCAATACTACTCCATCCCTTGTGATTACCTTAGAACAATGTTTCGAAAACTTGGATGATATTAAGAATAGTATAAATGTGATATTAGGGAAATTGTAACTCTGGCTACCCCAAACACATGCTTAAAGGTATTCAAAAGAATGTTTCATTTCTTAAAGACTTCTATAATTCATTGAATGCTCCCCCTATCAAGGGTATTCTTATGTCAAGTTCTGGCTAGTTTCTCTTAATGATAAAAATATTGATAACTAGTTGGATTATAATCAACTATATTGCCAATATAATTCATACAATCAGATACCAACAACAAATCTTTCTTGAAGACATTTTTGTCAATCACTTCTTGGATGCTAGAAGGAATGCATCAAAAATTATCTTGTAAATTCATAAAAGGTAAGCATGCATCAATGAAAACATCACAATGTTGCTTCACTTTATTTCCTAACCATACTACTCCCACCATCAACTTGCCAATGTATCTATGATCGTTTGCATCTATCTCTCACTTTTTGAGATCAATAATTCCCCCTATCAATATGTATTTTATTTGAGTCACATAATGACAAATTGTATTACCTCACACTTTTCTACCTTCATCCATGCCTTGCATTAGATTTCCTTCTGTCAATGTTTGCAATCTGATCCCATGACTTGTTTCTTTTCTTGGAGAAACCAACATTTGCTTTTGATTTCTTCCTCCATATCCATGAAATCAAGGTGTGCTAATGTATTCATTAAGCTTGTTTTTACATATGGAAGCCACCTTCTATGCAATGATCAACTTCATTCACATTCGACAAAATATTATTTTTCATCCATACTTGATAATGTCCTTGACCTTGAGTACATGTTTTGATGGATTCACTTCTTCCCTCATTATTCATTTTCCAAGATTCATTGTTTTTTCTTGATGATGTATATGAGGGGATATTCATAGTTCTTTTCATGGACTTGTACATTCTTTGGATTTATGACCAAAGCCACTATATTTGTAGCATCTCATAGTGTGTCAAATATCCTAAATATTCCCACCACAGTTGTATGTCCAACATCTAGTCGTTTTGTTTGGAGGCCCAAGACTTCTTGTATAAGATCTACAATCCAATTCCTTATGACCAAATTTAGTACAAGAAAAACATTAACCATTGAAACCATCTTCATAGTTGGGACTTTGATTTCATATTGGATTTGTTTCCATTCTGAATTTTCTTTGAGAAGTAGGACTAACCGCTTAATGTCTTTCTGATCTTTTGTGGTATTCTTTGTGTTGTGCAGATGGAACCTTGATTTCAATTTTCGACATCGAATGACCTTCTTCAGGAGTCTTGGGGCACCAAGTTCCAACTTCATATTGTTATCCTTCCTTCTTGTAGACAAGACCATATGTGTCAAATTGAGATCTTTTACTATCCAAGATCTCAGCCAATATAGTTGAACTATTTCTCAACTTGACCAAGGAATTTGTCTTCTGATTCTTCTTTCTAAGGTCAACTCCCTCCATCTTCATATTTTGGAAAGTCTTCTCCTTTTCATCCAACTGGTGTCTGAATAATTCCTCCATTCTCTTGGATTCTTCTAGCTAAGTATTGATATCAACATTATCCTTTTTCGTTTATTCAATTTCTTCTAAATATTCACTAGTCTCTTCGTGTTCTTCTACTTGACTTATCAATTTAGTGTTTAGTATTTCAACTTCAACTTTCTTTTCTTCCATCTGATCCTACAATACTTCATCCTTGTGTTTAAGTTTTACAAGCAATAATTCTAGTATCATGGTCTTCTATTGATATTTATTCAAAGATTCCAAGGTTCTCCTTTTAAACCTCATGAAGTCACTCTAATTTAGATTGACTGTGTTCATCAACCAATTGGATTTGAGATCAATATTCAAAAATGTGTGAGTTATTCCATTGTATCCTTTGACAAATATTCATCATATTTTTCAAGAATATTTTGAATTTCGTCACATATACGACTTTTACAATCAAAATAATCCATACCTTTGCTGGAGTCCAGTTCTTTCTTTTCTTCCTTTTTGGCATCTTAATGGGGATTGACTTATATTTCCCGATTTTCCTTTTCAATTTCTTGTATTTCCTTTTAGTATTCACTTTACAACTTGAACCATAGGTCTTTAGCTGAAGTGAATTCCCCTACACTTTCTTTAACTGAGATTGGAAGTCCATCCATGACAAACTTCAAGGTGGTGGTGTTGTTGATATTATCTTATTTATGTGCAGCTGAATTGGCCTTCTTATTGGATGGGATGGGTGGATTGATCACAATATCCAAAACAACAAACTTCTTCAAGTACGCTTTCATATTTCTCCTCCAATAGAAATAATCTGTCACATCAAATACTGGAACATCATTGCTTGAAGACTCTGCTTTTTATTTCACTATGTTTCCATGAGTCTCATTCAAACTTGCAAGACTTGCGGCTAAAAAATTCTCTGATACCAATTGTTGGACACAATGGGTACACTCAGAGGGG
>LPNX010002414.1:137241-167975 GCA_001517045.1 Pseudotsuga menziesii
ACCAAGCATATCATCACTGCATAAACATATATCAATTAATAAATAATAAATCATAAGCTTAAAAAAAACACAAGAAGATGCAACATTTTTCTCGTAAACTTATTTTATGTATTCTACATGGAAGACTTCAATCTTCACGATTCTAGTCAGCACCAACTAAAAGAAGAGCACCAAATATTACAACAGGGCCCAACCTGGTTTTATCAGGTCCAAGAGAGAAAGGGCGAGGATTCCAATCATCAAGTGCAAGACTCATCTTGCATCACTATCATCAACCTTTTCTTATAGACCTCTACTCATCAACCATCTACTCATCAATACTGAACTTGTCCTCTACTCATCAACACTGAACTTGTCCTCTACTCATCAACGTTGAACTTGTCATGAACATATATGTCTGGTACACTTGTATCACTATCATCAAATTGATCATCTAGAGGTCATCATCATCAATTCATTTCATGATGGATATTTTATTCATAAACCATTATTAAATTTGTCATATCAATAGCTTCGTAAGGTTCTTGCCAAAAATTCAAGGGTCATCTCACATTTTCTTTTCAATTCTCTCATAAGCCTTGATATCCATTCATCAAGTAAATATTGTTCATAACCATCATACAGAGATTCAATGTCTTCTCAACACCTACAATAAGAAATATGCAGGTCAATTTGCACCAAGTTCTACAAGTTAACATAGAAGATCAAAGATACTTCTGGTAGTTAACAAGTGATCCGATTAGATAGGTCATATTTAGTCTCCTATAATGGAGAGAGTTTTCTCATCATACTTCTGCTAAAAGGATTTTAAAACTAGTCCAAAATAAAAAAAGAACCACATTCATGATAAATAATCAGCAACAAGACTAAAAACGCCCACTTTAAAATATCAGTCGCCTCATATTCTAACTGTGGCTGCCTCAGTTCCTTCTAGTACCCCAAAAAAATAATCTCATAGCTAAATTCACATCACTGAATCCTTCATGTTTTTTGAATCCTGGAATAAAATAGGACATAACCTGAAAGTTCTTCTCCACAACAGTCTGAAAATGTCTCAGTAGAAGACCTAAAAAAGATCTGAAAATCTCATAGCCATATACTTCAATCATTTTGTGTCTATGGTTATATCTCATTTGACATTAAACAATCATAGCTCATCTGAAATTGTAGAGTTGTTTATCAAGAAAGCACATGAATTCAAATAGTCCTTGTTGTAGCTGTCATAGTCCTATCATATACTCAAACAACAGATCTCAATCGAACTTCAATCATGATCATGTTGAAATAAAGAAGATAACCATTCATTTATCCTCATCTTTCATAAAATATTTATCAGAGCCGACCTGTTTGGAGGATTTTCAAATAAAATTATTTATGTTTCCAAGATGATCTGACTTTTAAATTAATTAAAATTTTTATTTTGTCAAAGTTTAGATGAGGTCAACCAAAATTTTAAATGAGATTGGCCCATAACAATTTTCTCTCAATTTTCCATTTCAAGTGCTAGGATCCAAGGTCCATCGGCCAAGCTATCAGTAATACATTTAAAGACCATCCACTACCCATGTTAAAGGTTGACCTTATTACAAGGCATTGTTTGTAAGCATATTTCTTTAATTTCCAAATTTTAAGGGTTGCAAGAGTGTATGGGTAACAAATACTTTACATATGCATCCATGAAATAAGGAAAGGATTTCAAGGGTGTAATATGTTAGGGATCATCATGTGTTCATTAAATCACCATGTCAAATGGTTAAAGTCCACGATGTCGCCATAAATTCAATACTTGTGGGTTTAAATACCATATCATCTAGTAATAATGTACATTATCTATGTGGGTGCAAATTCCCAAACCACAAGGGCACCATAAGGGTTTAACAACCTCAATACCATCAAAATGGCTTGAAAAACTACATCCAAATGTCATGTGGAATTTCAAGGCTGAATTTACCACATGTGAAGTTAACAACATCATGAAACCATCATCAAGCCACCAAGTGTGTGCGTACCACATGAAAGGGTGTTCTAAGATCATATAGAGTCCAAGTGCCATTATACCACCATGTAAGTGGGTTCCAAACCTTCTCATGCACTATGACCATATCCAAGGGCTTCATGACCCCCTCAAACAACAAATGACCACATAATGGGTCATTTGTCCTATTTAGTGTTCCAATTCTCATATAAGGGCTCTAATGCCCAAATTCTCATGGCCTTCTTGCCATGTCATCAACCCTTATTACTCCTTTGTCATTAATGGCTTGTCATCAATGAAAACCATACTCAACTATTATTAGATTATTAAGGAACTATAATAATTCAATACTTAACTCCATTCAAGCACTAAATGAGGCCTCCTTGAGTAGGTAGGTCATAATTAGAATGTGACTCAACTAAAGAAGGGATTCTTGCACTTATACCCTTTTGTAAACAAATCTCTGCTTAAAACTTGAATAAGGAGGTCATCATCAATTAAAAAACATTGTAAAAAATCACTTTGGGGTGCATGATTGATGGTATCCAACACCCTAAACATGCCATAAAATAAAAAAAACATGACATAAGTGCAAGTGAGTGTGACAAATAAAAACAATTTTAAGCTTCTAACTTCTCAAAACTATGGTAAGTTAGGAACACTTCTCTTTTAGCTTTTTGGACATAGGAATAAAATTTTAAGAAAACCAAACAACTCATTTATTTGATCTTGTATTAAGGTCCAATACAAAATTTGGTCTCAGTAAACACTAACCATCATTATCAAAAGGAATGCATTAAATCAAGCAGCTCAAATGTCCAAAAATTCCAAAAAGATAAAAAATATTGCATCAATATTAGTGAACCAAAATCCTTATATTTCTACTTCCTTTCCTTACATATTCTACATTATATATATATATATATATATATATATATATATATATATGCTAACAAACTAATATTATAATAAAACGTAGAAGTANTTTTATAAAGCTAGGTTTATATCCAACTCAAACAACGTTTCCTATAAGGAAACAAAATCCATCATTCATTGATAAATATACCATATGTGCAAAAATACTATAGAAAACTAATCATATCATATGTACAAAATTACTACAGTTTCCCCCCGTCAAGAAACAAGAATGTAAAACAAAGCCGAGTTGAAAAAATGAAAAAAAAAATTCAATATTTTTCCACGTCAAATATTAATAATTTCATTCTATTAGGGTAAAAAATAAGTGGAAAATATGTTATGAAAACTATAAATCAAACAAAAATCCTATGGAGTGTCCTGATTAGTAATATGAAAAACCAAATATTCTTTTGCTTCAGATAAATGTGGTTGTTGATCTTTGGGAACCATTTTGAAGACCATTCTGGTGGTTGATTTTGTCAACAAATTAAGTTTGGATTCAAAATTGGACATAGATTTAATCATGGTGACTAATTTATGGTTCAAATTCCCCCTTCGTGCTTGAATATAATGCAATTGAAGATATATTTACTTCTTCTCTTCTTGTGAATCAACCATGGATTTTCCTATCAGAGTCCTGACATGCACATATAGGAGAACCATTTTTGGGTGCTTGGTTTATGAGGTATGTCAAGTGTTGGCATCCTAAAACTAGGTCTATTGATCCTCATGTTATTCCTCTACTTTCGAGGTGTCCTACTCCAACTTCATCCAATCCTATGTATGCTTGATTTGTTTCCTAGTATCTTAATGGATGTGACTACCTTGGATGTGGATCATGTGCCACTAACACAACCTTATCTTACCAGTATTTTAACCAATGTACACCATTTGAATAGCTAACATAACAAGTTCCTACTTGTCTCTTATATTATTGTTTCCTTGTGGAAGCGGCACCTACTGCTCCTTCCTAATGACCGTAAATTCCTTGTTCCATTGAACATTCCACACGGTCGAAATTCTAGTCCTCGGATTCTAGGATATTTCAGGAGAACAATGTTCTAACCCTTCTCCCCACATAAAATAAAGAATATAGAGTGAAATAGTGACAAATGAATTACTTTTTGACTTCACCTTCAGAATTACATGTATATTGTGAGCTTGAAATCGCCTCGTCATGATGCCCAAGATTTACTCATCCTAATTATGGTAATGCTTGTACTCACCAATATCAATAATATAAGTGTAATGTCCCACATGATTTGGTTTGGTTGGATTCCATGCATTCTGATTATTCACCTTAATGGTGTCATGTCCCCATCCCAATGAGACTACTAGTTAACAATATTTCACCAACCTACTAGTTCCCTAGGTTGGGGTGGAGGCATTAAATATTGCAATAAGGGAGCTATGGGACCTAAGAGAAACTTATTTTACCATGTACACATTAAATTGGTTCATGTAAATAATAAATATGGATAAAATAAAGTGGCATTTCTTCATGAAGACACTAGGAGGTTCATGGAGACCTTAGGTGGCTAAATTCCTCCTTACACTTGTGATGACCTAACCAAAATTTGAAATTATGAGGAGTGAAACGTTCTTGTAAGGTGAATAGGTGTCAAGTAACATTTCATCATCCCAAGGATTCAAATGGGTGAGAATGAATAACTCCCCATGGAAGAGAAAAAGACTAGGAAGAAACTATGTGCCACTTGGAGAGAGATTCCTTGTTTTTTATGACAACAATGATGGAAGATTTTATGAAAAAGTAAGACCTGATTGCAGAAATTTGAAAATATTACATGTCAGGTATAAAAATAGACACCAATATGGTGCACTTGGAGGTTGGTGGTGTAAATTCTAATTTGGAGGAAGATTGAGGGATGCAGAGAAGGAAAAGTGTCATAGGGGTTACTAAACATCAAGGATGAGTTGGGGGAATCCTATAGGAGGGAATTCGACCTTGGAGGAACTTATGAGAGTTATAAAAACATTTCATGTTGAAGGTGAATTTCTTTTTATTATTTGAAAATTTTCCTTTGGATATTTGGAAATCACTAGCTTGTCCATTGTACAGTGAGTTCTCACTCTCCCTACTAGTGAGCCAATTTCTAAGGAGTTAAATTCTCATCCAATTTGGTATTATAGAGGCCAGCATGAGATATAATTTATATATTAATTTTTTTTTTTTCATATAGAAGGATGATACAGTTCGATATCTATCTCTTTCCCCCATTCTCTCATTCCCTACCTCTCAATCTCCATGTTTCCACATGAAGGCACACTAGTGTGAATGATGCTTGCGCTTTGTTGAGTTCAGTTGATTCCCAAGAATGGGTGAATATTTTTTGTCTCTATAATATTTTCCTCATACTCTCTCTAAGTATAATTAGTAGAAACACATATGCAAAAATTCCCATATTTCCAAGCTACGGTTTGAATAGTTTCCACGTATTGGTTTCCATTTCAAAGGAGATGTTTATCTGATTTGTGTTGAGGGGTTTTTCTAATGTTAAATGATTTTTAGTAGGATATTTATGTTTTTTTTATGTTCTATTACCCTCATGATCTGTTCAGAATCATTTCATATTATTTTACAAGTCGAAGTTAATATTTCATTGTCATTGCCCTTAAGCAAGAACACTAAAAATATGCATTCAAATGTGAAGATTTATAACTCTATTTGCAGAAATTATTTCCACACATAATAACAGTAAATGAAGTATAATATCAGTCCCCATAATCTGTTTTTCAATTTTGTAGGTTATAACATGAGCTGGGAATCCATTTATGCTCACAGCCTAAGGGGAATTTAAGCACAATTTACTAGTAATTTTCCCATTTTTGACAATGACCACAAATTGAGTTGTAGATGTCTATAACCTATTATAAATTGACCATGTATTAAATTTAGTGGTAATAAGACTCACCATATCATCCTCTACAAAATTTGATACCATCTCATGCCATTCGAAGCCCCCTAAAGTCAAGACTAGTCAATATAATCTTGCCCAAAATTATGCCTTTGGTTGGAATTTTCAAATTGGGTCATTACAGTGGTATCAAAGAATGATATTAGAACCTGTTGGAGTTTCCTATTAATTTTTTATTATTATGGTATTCCCCTATTAGAAACTGAGACTAAATACATTAACAACAAAACTTAAGTAGGTGAAGAAGTTATTTATGTGTACAACGAGATTAGGGGAAAACCATGATTCGAATATATAGATGATAAGGGGGATAACAAGGACCTTAAAAAATTCATGAATAAATTCCTTGAAAATATGAAAAAACATTTTAAGTAAGGTTTCGAATTGCTGTCTAGACAACTTGGGGGAAATTCAATGCTTGGGAGTAGTAATGGTACAACTCAAGATGAGAAGAAGGCCTATGGGGAAGTTATTTTTTCAAAGACTAGACCTCATAACTGACGCCATCAAGAATTAGACTGAAATTGAAATTCCTAAGCTTTTAGACTTAAAATAAGGCCCTTACACTACTTATGATGTGAGGGAAGCAACAAATGATTGGCAACAACTAAGTGATGAATGTGGGAAAGTACTACCTTTCGATCAGTTCATTAGGGCCTCTCTTCAGTTTAAGAAAGGAGGAAGTGGGAATATGAAACCTACTCTTAATCAGGAATTAAAGTATACGATGGGAAAAGTAACTATCCCTTCCTTTGATGGTTCTTCACAAATGTCTGCTAGTTCTTGGTTACAAAATTTAAATGTGTATTTCTAGTTAAATTGTACAGTTGAAGAAGATGCATTGAAAATGGCCATTTTACATCTTGAAGGGGAAGCTCGTAATTGGTGGTTCCATGGTAGTATAACCTTGGGAAATAATCATATTTTATCTTATGAGGGTTTATCCAATTCATTAATGGATATATTTGAGAGGAAATACCCCAAACTTCCTTTCAAAGAACTAGCACAATTGAAGCAAGTTGGAACTCAAGAAAATATGTTAGAATTTGAAAATATTTCAGTAATGTTTTCCAATGTATCTATGGATAGGTTTTTTTTACTATTTACTAAAGGATTGATAGAAACTTTGAGAGGGCTCATGAAATCCCACAAGACAGCTACATTTAAGGTTGACATTAATTTGACAAGAGACTTGTAGAATGTGTTTCCAAGAACCAAATAACCCCGTAAGCCTAATTTCCATTCCAAATTCAAGGAAGGTAAGAAACCATGGAAAAAGGAATACTTTTCCAAATAAAATAAGGGAGGGCCAAGCAATTAAGAACTCAAAAGAAATAAACTATGCCTCACATGTCAACAACCTTGGGTTCTGGGGCATATGTGTGCAAAGGGGAAGGCACAATAAATTGAAGTTTTATATGAATATGAGGAAGAGGGAGAGAATGAATAATCACAACTTGCAACCCAAGAGGAGGGGTATGAAATAGAATAATAATAAAAATGCAGTACTTTTAGGTGTACCTAGATTTCACACCTTGAGTATCAAGGGTAGCATACATGGCCAAACGGTTACGGTCCTAGTGGATGGAGGATCCACTCATAGCTTCATATATGCATCCTTGGTGGAGAGGAGAAAGTTACATGATACAAATTTTTATGGGTTCACATTCACCATTCCAGGTAACAATTCTATGGAAAGCACCAAATGGATTCCAAAGATTCAAGTTACTATAGGAAATCATACTATCACTAACAATTTTTATGTAGTAAATGTGCCTGATACATATGTTTTTTTTGGAGTCCAATGGTTGTATTCTTTATGGGTTAATACAATGAACTATCAAGTATCTGAAATGAGGTTAAAAAAATCGAAAGGGAAACCTATCCCGTTGAGAGGAATGACCCAAATCAAGTGGTGTCCTCTCATAGTATGACGTTTATCTTGAGGATTGGAGATATAGAATGGGTTTCTGAATTTTTAATTACATCTTCTAAACCTCACTTTAAGGTTTCGAAGAATCCTAAGGAGATAGAGCAGTTATTCAGTAAGTATGAGAGGGTTTTTAAAGATTTTCACCCAGGAAAACCACCAGACATAGGGGTGGAGTATATGATTGAGTTAGATATAGGAACCAAACCTGTCAAAATGCATCCCTATAGGAACCCCAAAAGGATTCTGTATGATATTGAGGAGGCCATTAAATAACTTTTGGATTTGGATCTCATAAGGCCTAGTTCAAGCCCATGTGCTTCTTGAGTTGTTATGTTAAAGAAAGAGGATGGAAGTTTGAAAATTTGCATTGATTTTAGACCTTTGAATAAGAATACAATGAAGAATAGATATCCCATACCAAGGATTGATGAGCTCATGGATGAGCTCCATGGATCCAATTTCTTCTCAAATATTGACCTTAGATATGGTTATCATCAAATTCGAATGACAAAAGAAGACATACCAAAGACTCCTTTCAAATGCCACTATGGTCACTTTGAGTTTGTTGCCATGCCCTTTGGCTTTAGAAATTCTCCTGCCACATTCCAATAATTCATGAGCAATATCTTACACAAGAAACTTCATAAGTTTGTATTAGTTTTATTTTATGACATTCTTATTTATAGTAAAACATGGAAGGAACATTTGCATCATCTAGAAGTGGTGTTAAAAATTATGCATAATCAATATTTGTTTGCTTTAAAGCTATCAAAATGTGAGTTTGGTTTTTAAAAAAAATTGTATCTTGGACACATCATTGGTCAAGATGGCATGAAGGTGGATATGGGAAAAATAAAATCCATTATAGAATGACCTCATCCCAAAAATCTCATAGATTTGAGAGGATTCATTGGAACTTGTACCTACTATAGAAATTTTGTGGAGGGTTTCTCCAAACTCATTTCACCTCCCATCAATATGACAAGTAAATATGATTTCCAATGGAATTAAGGGGATGAAAAATATTTCCATAGAATGAAAGAGGTAATAATCAATTGTCCTACTCTAGCCTTGCCTGAATTTTCTAAACCATTTGTCTTGGAATATGATGCATCAGGAGAAGGAAATGGAGCTGTCCTAAAGCAAGGACAACACCCAATATATTTTGAGACTAGGAAGATACAACCAAACGAGAATATTTAATATATTTATGATAAATAAATATTATCCATCATGCATGCTTTGATCAAGTTTAGGAAATACTTGGTGGGAAACAATTTTGTGATAAAAAATTACCATAAGATCTTAAGGTACTTCCTCACTCAAAAGGATCTAAATGAAAGGAAATAGGTTGATTAATATTCAAGAATTTGACTTTGATAATTAATATGCGAAGGGAAAAAATAATGTGGTAGCTAATGCCTTATCTAGAAGACCTTCTATTTCTCTAATGGATGTTGCAGAAAATTTGAAAGCTATATTAGAAGTAAAATATGCCAAGGATAAGTTTTCTTGTGAGTTTATTTATGGGAATAACCATGATGATAAGTATAAGGTGTTTGAAGGAATCATATACTAAAAATATAGAATATATTTGGTCCCTGGTTCTAGTTTGATGGAGAAAGTTTGAAAGAGAGCTCATGATTCTCCTCTAGCAAGTGACCCTGGTTTCTTCAAAACATATAGAATGATGAGGGAAATATTCTCGTCGAAAGGGTTGAAATATGATATTCTGAAATATGTTAATGAATTCCCCACATGTCAGAAAAATAGAATGGAGAAGACTCATATATATGGCCTCTCCCACCCCTTTCCTCTTCCAGAATGAAAATGGGAGAGAATTCGATAGAATTTCCATGGATTTCATCACTAGTTTGCCCAAGATACTTGTTAAGGATTGCATATCTGTAGTGGTGGGTAGACTCACTAAATTTGCTCATTTATTTGATTTTACCTCAAATATCACTGCTGCACAAATGGATGAACATTTCTTCAAAGGTTTTTTTTCTTCAGATTGCATGGGCTTCCCAAGAGCATTCTTAGTGATAGAGATAACATATTTTTGAGTGCATTTTGGCAAAAACTCTTCAAAATGGTGGGGACATATTTGACACCTAGCACAATATATAATCCACAAACTTATGGAAAAATATAGAGGGAGAATAAATGATTGTAAGGATACTTGAGGAACTATGTTATTGGGAAGCAAAAAACATGGATCAAATGAGGAACTATGTTATTGGGAAGTAAAAAACATGGATCAAATGAGGAACTATGTTATTTGGGTGAGTTTTGAAACAATGCTACTTTTCATATGTCCACTGGCATCTTTCCTTTCAAAGAAATTTATGGTTATGATGCATACATGTTTATTGACCACATTTTTTGTGATAGTAGAGATTCAAAGAATAAGGATTGGATTGAAGGAAGTCAACAAATTTTGAAGGTTTTGAAAGATAACTTGTAGGTTTCCCAAAATCAACAAAAACAATATGTAGACCAACATAGAGTGGAGAGGCACTTCCAAGTGAATGAATTGGTATATTTGAGGTTGCATCCCTACAAACAAACCACCATAAAGTATAAAGGTTCAAAAAATTTCAAACCAAGGTTTTATGGTAACTACAATGTGATTCGAAAAATTGGAGAATTGGCCTCAGAATTGGAGTGCAAAATCACCACATAAAAAGAAATGTATTCCTCTATTTTGTTGTAAATCATGAAGATATGGTTTTAATTAATATGTTTGGAAAAATGAAGCGAGAGTGTCTTCGCAAACAATTTCAATCTCATCAAAGGGACAAGATTTTCTGGTTGGGCTACTGCTTACTTAGCTAATAAATAACACTATTTTATTTGTTTGTCAGGTGATACCTATTGAAAAGGAAGTGCAACTTTTGTTAAAACAAGATAATATCCTTTATATTTTATTTCCTTATTATCAAATTTATGCACTTAGATATTTACTAATTTACAAAAATAAATGCACTTACAGGTGATGTAGAACTAAGTGGAAAGGATAGAAGTGACAAAACTCAAATAAAATAAAACTAGGGGAAAGAGTGTTTTTTTCTTAAGATTCCAAAGAAAAACAAAACTCTAAACCTCTCTATCCCAAAACCTAGATGGTTTAGTGTTTCAATTCTAAGTTTCCTCGGAAATTTACAAATGTACTTAATCTATAGGAAAAAATGGTTTTCATAACAATACTCATGTTTTTAAAGTTCCACTAGAATATCAACTATAGGAAAAAGGATTGCTATGATTTTTATCAAATGTTTCAAAATATAACCTTTACAATTAAACATTCTACCATAACTACTCCACATTTGTGCATATCCTAGGGCATGGTGCGTTAAATATTGCAATTAAACTAAGTTAATGCCCACCCGTCGGCCTTGCTGCAAGTTGGGGCATGCTTAGATCGCAATAAAGGAGAACAAACTTTCAGCTGTTTGATGAGACCAGTGGGATGCATTGGTAGCTTGTCATTATTGTGTATTTCCAAATAATGTACACCCCTCTTGTTAGTGGTTTTAAAGTAGTGGAAAGATTGAAAGGAAAAAACCAAAATCCATCATTCTTCATTTCAAGATTAAGGACGCCTGTGATGAGGGTTTCCTCCCTCTCTCGACATTCAGGGGGAATGAGGGATCAGTATTAGTTCTAGTTAAAAAGGAAACATTTACACAACACTCTTTCTACACCATAAGGTTTCCCAATCCTAAATATTTTCCTAGTTTCCAAACCTTATGCATTTCCAGAACTGGTAGCATGTGGAAAAGGATGCTCGGGTAACATTGTTAGACTGATAATCCACCTTAGTACCTTAGTATTAGAACTTAGAATCTTTTATTTTCTTCTATGCAGTATACCCTATGTTTTAGAATTAGGGAAACTTGTAATTATGATAGTTTAGGCATTCCTAGTTGATCATTATGCACAGTTGAGGCACTCTAGGTTGATCATAGGTCAACACCCAGGCACCCACATTGATTGCAATCAACTAGGAATGCGTTCCCCTTCCTCTTGCTATGGGATTTCGAATCCTTTGAGGTGCTAGTGCATGTTCTGGGTATTTATTGCTCTCCTAGAGCCACTCCACTCACCCATGTGCCTCCACATGCCTCCCACACCTCCACACATGTTCCAACATGTGGGTGAAAACATGAAGTTGGGAAACACTTTTGCTTGTTTTTTGACAAAACAAATTGCAAAATTTTATGTTTTTCAACTTCAACCCCTTCAAACCGATATCTCCCTTAGGAACTCCACCTTGAAGTAAACCAGAATTTTTTAGAGAATTGAATTAGCTACATACTCATATTTAAAAAAAATAAAAAATTATCGACATATAGCGGGGAAAATTTGGCGTGCACATATACTTTAAAATTTTAAGTATGAATAATGAGTGACCTTTGTGCCCTACATTTTCCATAGATATAGTTATTTATTTTAGGGAAACAGAATGTATACTCATAATCTATACTCATTGTAGTTGTGAATGGACTATATGTTAAGGATTTTCATACTTATATGCTAATTTTTATTATTTATCGAAATAACATATGTACAAAAAATGGTGCCTTATTGATAGATGTTTTTGTCGTCTCATTTTCTTTCAAATGTGAATCTTTTCAAAATAACTAAAAGCACCCTTTTGAAGAGGAAATTGCAAGGAAAGAGCTTGTAATTTTTTTAAAAATTTATTACCTTCGTCTTCGTGATGATATTGAATTTTCATTGCCACTGATTTTTAAGTCACTAAATTTTTGAATGATAAAGTTTAGAAAAAAATAGTGAAAAATAGAAATCCTAAATGAAATTAAAAAACAAAATATATGATGAGAAAGTAAATTGAATGATGAATCTATTGCTATAAACTCTGATAGGTCATTCTCATTTTTTGTAGTGTTTCGATCTTGCTAAAGTGAGACATTTCTGAAAACTGCAGAAATGGTGCTGGAAATGTTGACTAAAAACTCTTGGTCGAGAAAATATCTTGGCCGATACATTTAAAATATCTTGGGAAAGAGTTAGTTTCACTCAAAATATTATTCAAATCTAAGCAAATATCCTAGCCGAAATTTCTTTTAAACTATCAGACGAAAACTTAAAATATATCTCGGCCGAGATTTTTGTCAAATAATGCTTCGTGAATCTTTTATGAGCCAACACATTGAAATCCCGTGATTCTGACAGGATTCCACAATTTCTCACCCAAGAAGTGTATATATAGGCTCACGTCTGAGATAGTTTTCGTCAACCTCTCATTCAAGAATTGTTAATCTGTTTTTTAGCCGATAGTTTGTAGAGCGTTTTTCAGCTGAGAGTTTGCAGAGCATTTTTTAGCAAAGAGTTCGCAGATCAGTTTTCCGTCGAGAGTTTGAAAATTCCTTGTTCAGCCAAGAGTTTTCATATCTACATTGCAGACGAGAGTTCACATATCAAAGTTTGCAAATCTTCTGATATTTCGCATTATCCAATTTCTTCAGGCCATAATTTTTTTTTTTTAATGAAGGTATTTCCTTTAACCCTTGTTTTGGAAAGCTCCTATTTTTTTCATCAAACACCTTCAGTGAAAACTAAGGCTATGGGGAGATATACTTCTTGACAAGCTAGATCCTGGTAGTTTCATATTATTTTTATCATTCACCCATTAGGTACGACAAGCATTTTCTCAAGGCCACCTGAGCCAGTTTCCCAACACTTAGTCATTTTCATGACTTTCTACAAAGTTTATCCCAAAACCCCATTTTGGCAGATCCATAACTTCTTCCTCAAGAACCTTCAAGTCGATCTGAAGATGTGGACAGGTAGAAAAAACACCCATCTACACAATGACCATATGGTGTGGTAATTTTATTGAACCCACAAGCTATGGAAGGAATTTCCCTGAGGCCACTTAGGCAGATTTGCTACTTTAGTGTAAAAACAACTTGAACCCCTGTTTTGGCAGGCTGTTAATTTTTTCATCAAACACCTTCTGTGAAAAATAAGATTATGGAGAGATATACTTCTTGACAGGCTAGATCATGGTATTTTCATATTATTTTTATCATTCACCCATTAGGTATGACACACATTTTCTCAAGGCCACCTGAGCAAGTTTTCCAACACAGTCATTTTCACAACTTTCTCCAAAGTTTATCCGGAAACCCTATTTTCGCAGATCCATAATTTCAGGAACTTTCAAGTCGATCTGAAGATGTGGAAAGGTATAGAAAACACCCATCTACATAATGACCATATGGTGCAATAATTTTCTTCAACCCACAAGTTATGGCGGGAATTTCCTTGAGGCCACTTAGGTAGATTTGCTACTTTGGTTTAAAAGCAACTTTAACCCTGTTTTGGCAGGCTGTTAATTTTCTCATCAAACACCTTTTGTGAAAATTAATACCATGGAGATAAATCCTTCTTAACAAGATAGAGCATTGTAGTTTCAGATTATTTTTATCATTCAACCATTAGGTACGGCGGGAATTTTCCCAAGGCAACCTGAGCCAGTTTTCCAACACTTAGTCATTTCTAGGACATTCTCAAAAATTTATCCTGAAACCCTATTTTGGAAGATCCATAATTTTTTCATCAGACATGCTTAATACAAACTGAGATCATGTTTAGGTAGAAAAATCAATAGCATATAGTTTGACCATATGCTACGGGGATTTTCTTTAACCTATGATTTATGGAGGGTATTTTCCTGAGACTACTTTTAGGTAATTTTACTTTCTCTCGTGCAAAACCTTGTTTTGGCAGACCTATAAGTTTTTCCTCGGAAGCGATTAAGGAAACCTGAGACCATGAATAGATATCCACTTCAACAATCTATAGCATGGTATCATGCTATGAGAATGTTAGTGAAACCCTTAATTATGGAGGGAATTCTCTTAGAGTACTTTTGACTCATTTTTCCATAGCCAATTTCCAAATTTTTGAGAAACTTGCAATTCATCTTCCAGAATGATGTCAGGTTTCAACTCTGACTTAATGATAGCACCCAGACACAATCATGTGTCTTTCTAGCCTCATCACACATGCCACATCATCATACTTTCCATGTCATAAAGATTCCTAAATGTCATTCAAATTTGTCTTTCACTGAGTTTTTCCCTGCCAGATCATGTCCTTGCTTATTCATTTGTCATTACTAAACTCCTTTGACATCAATGACAACCACATTCAACAATTTGGTAAATTTTTCATACAATAGTGCTTAGCATATTACTCTTGTTGGGTCTTGTTGTTATATTTTTTTCAATGTATGTATTTAACTCTCAATTCTCATATCTTTTCATGCATTGGATTTTAGGTTGTAATTCCTTCAACATGGGAAATTGAAGGAACCGCGAAAGAAAATATGATCGCACCAGAACAGATGAAGAGGCAAGGAAAGAGAAAAAGCATGAAAACATGTGAAATTTAAGAGAAAAAAGAGAAATGGAAAGAAACATTGGCGGCGACGAAGAAATGCAAAATGTCAACCTCGAACATGGTGGTGATGAAGGAATGCAGATTGTCAAGGAACACATTGATGAAAGAAATGAAGAACATGGAGGTGACGAGGACATGACAAATTGTTGGGTATATGTTATATTCTTTGCATGTGCGTATGGAGGGGAGGTACGCATGTCAGTTCTATAGCTCGACAATCCCAAAGGCACCTTTGAATGGTCATTTCTGATGCAAGCACAATGAGCAAATTTTTTTGGCTATTTATAGATTTTATGGCTATTTATAGTTGTTTGTGGCTATTTTTAGAAGTTGTCTAAAAATATGTAACTTAATCCTGGTTAAAGGATTGGAATATTTTTCTAATCCAGGTTAATGGATTAGGGTATTTGGATGTCGTGGAATACCTATATTTTGTATTGTGAGGATCTCATAATGTAATGAAGAGAAAACAGGAGGTGTGGCTCCAAGGTTTTTTGGTTTTCCCAGTTAAGGGTTTCAGGGTAAATCTCTGTGTTTATGTGTGAATGATTTGTTGTGATCTCTATTTTGCTTAAAATAATTTGTATGCTTTGCTTCTCTGCACAGGTTTAAAACTTACACAAATGTGGAGCAAACTATGCATAGCGTCGATATTGAGACCATGATTGGTGAGTAAATAAATTTTGATATGTTTATAATTTACTTTATAATATATAAACTTATNTCAAAGAGATTAATTAGAAGCTGCAACAATATCGTCATTGATGATACGCTTTTGGAGAATATGCATTCAAGTAAAATTGAAGAAATGGGGCCTTTGATTCCTGACCATACAACTTGTTATAGAGTAAAAAATATAGTCAAAGAATATTTTGAAGGTATTTCTATCATAGAACAATCTTAATTGTTAAATAAGTTGTTAAAGTGAAAATGTGTAAGAAACGCAATGAAATTATCGGGCATCAAAAATGTCAAAGAGGCTAAATCAAATGAGATTGTATCACAAAATATGACATCGGTCCTTGCATCACTTGCAAAAAATCGATCTCATAATTACATGGTTGCTCGTAAATCTATTCTAACAGGGGTTGTGGCAAAAAACACTGTAAACAGTCGTTTGTTGTCTACTACTGCAAGAATGTTAAAAATATCAAGAAAATGTTTATGGAAGCATAAAAACATTAAGGTTCAATTAGATGAGGATGATGAAGTTTCATGTTGGGGTGTTCTCTATAGGCAACCTTATCAAGATAGACTTCCAGATAATGTGAGAGACGGGGTGAAAGAGTTTTGGAATTTAAACTCTCGTGTCTTACCAAATGAAAAAGGATGTTTTGCAACGCCGTATATCAAAAGGAAACTATGAAAATCATTCCAAACGCATAACATAGATCACTCAAGTGGAAATGTTAAAAACCTTTATGGATAGTAATGTTGATGCAAAGATTTCTCTTAGCACATTTGTGAAGATTAAACCATGGTATGTCAATCCCATTGTTGTTCGTGACACATGTTGTCGTTGATACCATGTATAATTCGAATTATATTATGAGACATTTATATATTTTCACATGCAGTGTTGGCCAAATAACCCCCCTCTTGCGAGTGTTTGTGAATTTGTATCTAAAAGATTATGTGCATGAGAGACTGATCAAGTATTATATAAGAAACAATGCGTCGGAGGTAAAAATGTGAGGAATGTTCTGATTTGGACCTTTTTAATGCTAACTACCACATTGATGCAAACTATCCTCAAATATAAAATCGCATTTTGAAATAGAAGAGATATGAATATGTTGATTATACTCTTGTTACAGATTCAACATCAACATCAAGAAAGATTAATTTAGTTGAAAGTGATATCTCTTTGACAAATTTTATGAATTTGTTCAGGGATCAAATATACAGATATATCAAGCACTCTCACTCAGCATGATGGTAGGACTTACAGTTCAAGCAATCACGAGATGTATTTGGAAAAGGAACAATACTATCCATTGTTGATTTTGTTAAAAATTACACTTTCACTCCACAAAAGGAGATACAGAGTGAGTATTATCATTCAGGTCAGGTATCTATACTTGTTCATATTATGTATAGACATGCAGAGCTTGATGTCAATGGTTTTGATAGCAATGAAAATAATCGTGAAGTGATTAAGGAGTATCATTTCTACATTAGTGATGATCGTACACATGATACATGTTTTGTCCAGCATTGTTTTGGTATGCTTTATAAATAATTATCAAGATGAAAGGTCACTTTTAAAGAACATTGGGTGTGGTCAGATGGTTGTGCTGGTCAATTTAAATCAGCATGCTCATTCTTATGGTTATCTCACCTTCATAGAAACACAGGTGTTCGCCACACATGGAGATTTTTTGAAATGGGACATGGAAAAGGAGAACATGATGGTGTTGGGGCCTGTGTGAAATGTGCACTCACAAGATATCAAATGAATCACTATGCTTCTCACCTTGCAAATTCAAACGATGTTGTTAATTGGTGTAAACAAAATTTGATCCATGAATTCAATCAAAGGATGGGTAATGTGAGAAGGTTTTTCTGGAATATTGCAATGGGTGATGTTGACATATCAATGCCACATAATTGTACTGCAATCCTGAAAACAAGGGGCTTACACTCCATTAGGAGTAACAAAATGACAAATATACATGCAATCGAGAAATGAAAGTACCCTTGCTTTTGTCTTGCATATATTGATTATGTAGAATCCTTGGATGAGTGTCAAAACTAGACTAACAAATTTGTGAAACCATGGAGACACTAAGAATTGACACCATTGCCCCCATTTGGAAATATCAGCAATGTAGAGCACGACAATGAAGCGCTTGTGATTGACAAAGATTACAATCATGTTTCGTACTTGTTTATAGAAGGTAATGTATTCACTGTCATTGCATCTGTATATAATCCAGAAAAAGTGCATTATTATTTATTGAGATGCACTAGGTCAAAAAGAACGTTGATGCAAGAATTTAAAGAACCGTCAAATTATACGTATGGTGTGGGTTCAATGGTTTTAATGGGACATTTATTTGTAGAAGTAAGGAAATGTAAAGACCATAATCTTTTTCAACACTACGAGTGATATGTTATATGTGCTCAATACAGTCATTTGGTCATAGCAACTTGGTTGCAGTTGAAGGCAATGAAGAGTAGGAAAAATTCCAAGCATCAACAATGGAAATTGTCGATAGAAGATCATAATGCCATTCTTAATAATATGCCACTGGCACATTTCATATGAATAAAAAACAAATCAAGGTTGACGATTTTTTTTTGTTTGATTCTAGGGTGGGTTGGTGGGAAGGGCCAAATGAGCTTTCACCTTCACATGGTTGGCCTCGTTAGTAGAGAATATACATATAATTATCTCAACTAAGAGAATCTCTTTCTAACAATATTAATTAAAATAAATATTATCAGTTTTTTTAAATATAGGTTCATATATGTTCTTGATGTTGCTGATGTTTTAATGGCTTTACATATAACTATTGAGTTTGAACATTACAGAACACCATTTCAGTTTCTAGTGTTACATATGTATTTAAAACATAAATTGTAGGAAAAATCTCATGATTTTGTATTACTAATAAAGATAGCTAATCAAGATATAATTAAACCTCAAGTTATCTCAAAGTTGAATTGAATTTCAACTACCACTAAACTGAACTGTGCATGTCTATAGTTGTTGTCAATTACCAAATTGATTTCGGTATAAAACATTTAATTCTTTATTAAATATTTATTTTAAGTTAAGAAATCAATTTTATTATATCCAACATTTTCCTTTTTTTTTATTTACAATTAATTTATTAAATTTTGGGTTGCTACACTTAGTAACATTTTTTCTCATTCTTATTGAACATATAGAGGGAAACACTTAAATAAAAGGAGTATAATATATTGAAACATTCTTTTCAACTTTATGTGAAGACAACCTTTTGTAATGTAGAAACGAAGGGCATACACATTTGAATGAAAATAAGTTGGATTGAGAACAAAATGAAAGAACATTAAAATATTATTGATAGATCGAGATATAGTTTAAATGTAAATAATTTTGTTTGTGTGTAGGGGGTGGGGGGAGGAGGAATACTTGTGGATGTTTACTCTTGATAAGGGTGAAAACAATTTTCTAGGACACTACTCTAGAGTTTATTTATATCTATCACACTCCTCTATAAATTATCTTTTTCTAGTGCACTCCTCCCTCTCTCCTTCTCATATGACTCCTTCTCCTCAAATAAGTTATCTAATATGTCTTCCATCATTTTATCAAATTGTCTATATAAAAATTCTGGATTACCTCTCATAATGTGTTTCTCTTCTCTTATCCCTCCATCCTCTCCTCAAATACTATCTAATATGTCTTCTCTCCTTTTCTCAAATTGTCTATATAGAACTTCTAGATTAGGTCTCTCATAATGTATTTCTCTTCTCTATCTCTCCATCCTATCTTTCTTCAATTATTCTAGGTCCACTTTTGACTTTTTTTTGTTAAATGCCCCGTATGTTCTTCTCTTACCCCTTTGGTCGCATGGGGATTACACCTCCATTGCATCTGGTGTCATTTTCACAAATACTTTTTTCTACAAATAGAACTTTCACAAGTACAATGATATCAATTTGAGCAACCTCCCTCTTAGACCTTCCTCAAAATTACTTAATTTTTTGTGTGCCCAAAGTGCTGATATATTCAATAGAAAAATCCATTCCCATAACCTTATTTTGCGAGCATTAAAACCAATAGTTTATTTTTGTTTTCAATAGTTCTTGATTATAGATGATCAAATATTATTATTGATGGACCTATTATCCCACCATGCTAGATATACATTATAATGAACTACATTTACTTATTTGAAATTTTCATTTCCTTTTCTTTGTATTTATCATTTAAAGGGTTTCCGCGATATAAATTATTATTTCCTTATGTAAAAGTGTGTTCTATTGTAGGAATGGAACCAATTATTGGATCTAAAAGTAAACCATAGTTTAGCCAGTAAAACAATAGTAACCTATCAACAATGGCATTTTCAATATTTAAATGGGGATAAAGTCTCACCCAAAAATCATAAGAATTACAAAAACATGTTTACTTATATATCATGAAAATACAATATAATCATAAAACATGCACACCGTTAATATTAAATCACAAACAAGATTTATCCATGTGATATTCACAAAATTTTTACAACGGAAACCTTGTCATAGTCATAAGATAGGTTCATGCAATCTCATTATATTATGTGCACTAAATAAGAGATTAAAACCCTAACTCTAATATATTTCATCATGCTCATACATGCCAACAATAAACACATCTTGCATTCCTATATATAAGTTTCAAAAAGACAATAAACTAGTTTGAATAACTACAACTATTTATAATATGGACACATGACTTAGCATGATACATTTTGTGTTGATGTAATTGTAACTTCAAAATGTATTCATCCATATTTCTTATGTATTGTAACCCAATGTTTATTCTGAGATGTATTGTAATGTATTTGAGTCATGTCATACCCCGATGTTTATTCTGGGGAGTTTCTATAATGAGAAATTCATGTCAAGTCATTGTGGGTAACCCTCCTATTGGTCAAGGGTTAAAGTCCCCATAGTTGTGGGGCCCTTGGGTTATTAGACTATCTTAGTGAAGTCAACCCTAGGTGAGTCATTGTAATTCGGGGAAATAGTCCCCACCATTGTGTTACCCTCCTATTGGTCGGAGGAGGTAAAGTCCCCACAAGTGGTGGGGCACTAGGGTTATTAGACACTCCTAGAGATGTCGGCTCTAGTAAGTAATTGTTAAGTGAGGCCGACATGATGGAGTGGGTTCCAAGTGAACAAAAGAATATAAATAGAGAGTGAGAGCCTCTCTATTTATCATACTCATACACACACACACTCGCTCATTGGGGCGCATGAGTGAGAGAGGACAATCTCTCTCAGTGTGAGAGAGAGAGACTACTGCTGTCGGGAGATCATCTTACTGTTTTCTGGTTTCACCTTTGGTGTTGATTCTATCTCTGAGGAATTTGCAGGGTTTTCTCCTTTATGGTTTCCCTTCTCTTGTCTCTTGTGTTTTGCTTGTGTTTTTATTGTTGTCCATGTTATTCTCTCAGTTAAAGATCCTAAGATCATAATGGTAGCTCGAATGATAAAAATCTAACCTGGTATCAAAGCTAAGCTGAGAAGAAGAAATTATGCAGCTATAGAAGCTAGGGATTCTTACATTTTGGGTCTCTCTCCACAATCCATCAGCAAAAGTATGCTAGGTTGACTCTCCATTGAAGGGCGCATCTTTCTGTCGAAGTGGAATTCAATTCCGAGCATTTTCAGTTTTCGATGCAGAAATTAGGGCTTTCTACAAAAGAGAAATTTTTGAGTGATCCCAGAATAATATTGTTCTTCTCATCAAAACAAAATTTTAGAGACCTCGATCAAAAAATTTGGCTGGGTGAAAGTCTAGAAAAGTCAAACCCTAGTATGACCCTGAGCTAGAAAAACCCTAAATACTAAAACTCCTAAGTTTTGGTACATTCGCTATATCCCGAGATTGATGAAGGCTAGGGAGACGAAAAGTGTAGAGGCTGAATATAATATCCTGATGTACAAGGTGTCTAAAAAATAAGCCTCATATTCGCTATATTCTGGGAGATATGATCCCTCCAATTTAGGGTTCCAGCCTCTTCCAAAATTCATCCCTAAACAGAACACCTAGGGATACTTGCAATATCTTGGGATACAGAGGTCCAAATTGAATTCTTGAAGATGTTATAGAAAGGTTATGGAATTTAATTTTGGTGGTATTAATATCAGACTCAGAAGATGAATCAATGACACGTGGCATGTCATACAACTTCACTATTATGAACAGTCCTGTAACAGGTCACCTTGGGAAAAGGATCATAAATCCCAATTGGTGAGACCAATTCTGATGAAACCTATGGTGTTGGAACAGGGAAATGTGAGGATACCTCAGTGTAAATTTTCCTACATAGAGGATTAGTAATTTCAGATATATCACAGAAATAGTGACATGCATTTCTACAGAAGAAATTGGAAAACTAGGGCTTCCTGTTTCAGGAGCTTCCCTCCACTATTTTTAGAAAATGAGTACATTGGATAGCTCCATTTGAAGAGATATATTTGTCTATCCAATCAGATCTGAAAGATTCCAAGTTTTGAAAATTAGGGTTTCTATGATAAACAATAGATCAGCTAGCTCTGGAACCAAGACGGACACCTCAAATCGGTAAGATCTAATTCTTTGCTATTTTCATTTGAGGTTCTCATTTCAAAGTGATATATCATTTCATCTTGATAATAAGATTTGTGAAGTTGAAAAATTCCAAGCATGGAAGTATATGATCTCTCTGGATAAAATGAATTGGACACCACATGAGTAGAGAGGTTCCAGAGGGAGATGAGGTTAGAAGCCTTACACAAGAAGAACTTGGTCAAGGCCAAGAACATCTTTGTTGATTCAATCATGGATCAATTTGTACCACAAGTGTCTTCCCTAAAGACACCAAAGATGTTTTATTCCTTAACCAAGATATTTGAAGGAAAGAACATACATCAAAAGATGACCTTAAGAAACTAGTTGAAGAATGTGAAGATCCAGAATGTAGAGACCATGCAATCATAAGGGTATTTCAAATAAAAGAACAACTTGAAGCGGTAAAAGAAGTGAAGAATGCATAAGTGGTGATGACCACCTTGAATGGCCTCCCAGGATCATGGGATTCATTCATTCAAGGAATGTGTTCCAAAAGGAAGTGATTACTTTCAGTAGTCTCTAGAAAGAGAACACACAAGAAGAAGAAGCTTGAGAAGAGAAGGTGGGAGCAACTAAAGATCAAGCTCTTACTATCCAAAGAAAATCCCTCAAGCGATGAGGAAAATGAAGATCTGAACTCTTAGCTTTTGGATAAGAAATGATGCTATTATGAATGAAGAAGACGATGAAGCTAAAGGATCAAGAAGGAGTCTACCCACGAAACAAATAAAGATAAGTATTCAATTGTCATTTCATTGTTTTGTTATGCGTTTGTTTATATTTAGTTAAAGTATTATGCATGATAGAATGTTTGCATTAATGACATCATACTACTAATATGCCTGTGATGGGTAAGTAGCTCATGGTGCTATACAACTCTCCATTGCTACTTATCTAGAATGAAACCTCTTTGCTGACATATTGGATTAGTGCACAATCTCAATGTTGTCCTTGTAGAGATGGAAGGCATCTAGAAAGTTTTAGTGAGATATGAATGGATGTTGTATTGGCTAAAATAGTTGCATGATCATATAGTTATGCATAAGAATTTGTCATTATGAATATACCTTATGAAATGTTTCTAACCATACAACTTCATTTGACTTGAAGGAAAGATCGCATACATAATCGCCTACAATAAAAGAAGGATGAGACTTGTTCTGAAGAACAAGTGACGACAGTTCAAGATGAAGATTAACATGATGAATACAGTGACATCATTGATGTAGAATCTTCCAAGAAGAAAGAAAATATCAGTTCAAGAAGAATGATGTCTAGGATGCAGTATCAATACATGAAGGGAAGTTCGTAGTTCCATCATGCAGTAGATGGAAACATCATGGGATACAAGGCAATATTTGAAGAGACATTTGCAGCCAGTGGGAGTTGAGACACATGACAGGTAGAATCATGTGTGCAAATGAAAGAAGACCTTGTACGAGCTTAGAAGACACCCATGGGATAAAACATACATGAGGAGCTTGATGAAGATCTAAACCTTTGCTACAAAGTTGATAGAGGATGACAAGCTCACAGATGGGTGCGAGATGAACTTTTGAAAAAGTTTAAGATAGAGGATCTTGGTATGCAATGATCTTAGATGGATACATAGAATATTAGTAGCATAGGAAGCTACTTGTCACTCCAGTATAGAATGTTTCAGTGCATAGAGTACGCAAGAGAGAGGGAGTATGATGCTTTAGAGGGAGTGACTGTAGAAGATCCTGTGTTTCGACATGGTATGATAGGATGGATAGATTACTGATGAATCTAGGCTTTACTGAGAGTATAGTGGATTCCAACCTTTGCCTCAAGGTTGAAGGAAGAAGACCAGTGATGCTCCTATTATGTGTCGATGCACTATTTTCTAGGAATGGAGGTGTGGACAAGGGAAGTATGCAGTAGAGATCCTGAATAGGTTCAAGATGATGGACTACATGACCACACCTATGGCATTAAACCTGAAGCTGTTAAGTGATGATTCATTAGAGATGGTTGATGCTACGATGTATCATCAGATGATTGGGTCCTTGATGTATCTGATGAACATAAGACCAGACATTTGCTTTGTTGTGAACACCTTGAGACAGTTCTTGACAAATCCAAGGAATGTTCACTTGATTGCTGCAAAGCATGTTCTAACGTACCTGAGGGTTACAGTTTATTATGGGCTCAAGTACGATGTGAATCATAATATTAACCTGGAAGGTTATGTTGATTCAGATTGTGTAGGTAGTGCTCTCAATAGGAAGAGCACCTCAGGGTGTTGCTTTAGTATGGGATCAGGTGTGATCTCTTGGTTTAGCAAGAAGCAATCTAGTGTGGCTTTCAGTACAGCTGAAGTAGAGTATGTCATAGCTTGTTCAGCTAGTTGTGAGGGAGTATAGCTGAGGAAGCTACTGTCTGATATATTTGATCTCTAGTTGGATGCTACTTGTATACATTGTGACAACCAGAGTTGCATGAAGTTGTCATAGAATCCAGTGTTCCATCACAAGTTGAAGCATATCGAGATCAAGTATCACTGAATCAGGGATATGCTGCAAAAAGGAGCAGTGAAGCTCCAATATGTTGTGACAGAGGAACAGATAGATGATGTATTCATGAAGCCATTGGATAGGCTAAAGTTCAAGTACTTCAGGGAGAAGCTTGGTGTTCTCCATATCGAGGCTTCCTCCAAGGGAAAGTGATGAGACCCATAGCCATTCTGACATGATGAGAGGATTGGTTTTTTCCATGTCAAATATGAGTGCTAAGATCCATACCCATTCTAACAAGTAGGTTAGATATAAGGGCTAAGCCATACTATCATGGTGAGAGGATTGGTTCGTTCCATGTCAGATATGAGTGTTGGCCATTCTGTCAAGTAGGCATTATAGGAAATTTGGGGTCTAAAATGGGCCTTATAAGAAAACGTGCCAAAATAAGTTTTTGTGAGTTGGAATTCAAGAACCAATAGAATTTCAATAAAATAAGTCAACCATAATGGTTGAATTGACATATTTGTCATTAAAAAAAACTACTTTTTTTGTTCGTATTTTCGACATATCTCATTGTGTTTTTACTCAAATTTTGATCGGGAGAGCTCGTTCGATGCGGAATTTGATTCCTCATCCAACGAGTACCCACACTGCATACTTTTGAAGGACCCCTCTACCCCAAAAACAAGAAATAACTAAAAAAACGTGATGAATATTAATTCTTGCACATGATCTAGGAACTAGGAATCAAAATCATCAAAGAATTATTAACAAATACTCATGAATTGGAAAATAACTGGAACAAAAATAGGTTTCCTCTCTGTATGTTATATAAACAATAAAGGATTACAATTTCCATGCATAGCCATAGCTTAACTCCATGAATAATTTGAATACCTAAGGGATAATTCGAATTCAGTGAGTGAGTCTAGCTTAACTGACTCTTTGCCATGCAATGTCACTCAGTTAACCACTTGACCAAAACCCTAATTGACTCACCAAACCCTAATTGAAGTTGGAGTGCAATAAATGACTGAATCTCAATTGAAGGAGATCAAACACATGTCATAGCAATCCAATCATCAAGTGCTAGTCCTGCATGACTCCAATGAACCCTGATGAGGTTAACTGAAGCTGAAATGACCATCAGAAGTTGGTGGAGGTGCCTTGTTGACTCCAGTTCATTAAATAATAATAAAATAATCATTAAATAATATATTTAATGAATGGAGGCGCCTTAACTGACTGTAACTGATTGGTTGAACTGATTGTAACCACCAGTTAGCAGTTAGGTGCATTAATGTCACACAGATCACCCCTGGAGTGCTCCAGTTAGCCTCTTGACTCTAGGAGAAGGCTAAGTTAGCCTCCTTGACTGTAGGTAGGCATGGGAGTGACTGGGATGATGGTAATTAATGCTCCACTGATGTCAATTAAACTTAGGATAGTGGTTTAACTAGGCCAATTTGACCGAAAGAGTGAGTATGATGGTAAATGTCTCCAACACCCCCCCTTAAGCTATAATCAGGAAGAGTTAGAAAACATATATGATAAAATGCTAGGGCCCTGGAAACTAAGGCCATAGGTTTCCCTGTACAATAAAGTAACTGCTTAATATAACCAAGGAAACGGGGAAAACCTCATGGGAAAAATACCCCCCTTCAAACTAAGCAATAAATCAAGAATTTGGTTCTTCTATGCAGCAGCATCCTGAGACTATGCATGTGAACCTCTGAATCCAAACTAAATGAATATGTCTGGAGGAATATTCCACTTTGGAAGAAGAACAATGCACTCAACTGAATCAGAAATATAAACAGCTGCTCGGTGAAAACTGGACCCATGTAGAGCAACTGAAATCATCTGAAAAGAGAGAAAAGGTTCTTGAGGATTTGAACCATGTGTGGAACAGTAAAGAAACTGATATGTTGCAGCCTTGAAAAGAAAACCATGAGTGGTAAAATCAGCCCCAAATATTAGGAGCAAGTGTCCAAGCAGATGCAGAATGTCTTCCTCTTTACTAGTTCTGTGAGGATATGAGCTTGTGACCAAAGGTAGAGAATCCCTGGGACTCTGGAGAGCGAATCCTTGAGATCCATAATCTGATATAGATTCTGAAATAGCTAATGAATCACAAAATAAAATATCCAAAACCTCACAAGAGGAAACTAACACCAAATCCCCAGCAGCAAATTTGAAGAAGAACTGCGGTACTTGATTTTTCACACTGGAATTGGTGAGAGCAGCTACAAGCATGACTTAAAGCTTTTGAATTTTAAAATATGAACAAAATAATATCAGATCAGAATTTAAATCATATCTTAATAAGTTCAGAACAGATCCAAAACTGTGAAATGAAATCAAATCCCCAGCAGCAGTTTTGTAGGAGACTTGCGGTACTTGTTTCTTCACACCGTTGATGAGAACAACTACAAGCATTACTGAAGGTTTATGAACCTGAAATTTTGAACCAATAAATATCATATCAGATCCAATAAGGTTAATATCAGATCCAAAATTATGGTCAACCGATACGGTAAATGCACAGTTTTCTTCTTCTTCAAAATTATGAATTTTGGTGCATGCAATCCTGCAGGAATTTGCTGAAAGATCTAGATCATGGGGAGCGATTGTGTCACTCTTATAATCTGATATTTTTTCCAAAATATCCAAGTTATTACATATTTTCACACCAGCAGCAACATTAGAGGAATAAAATTCAAATTTCTCCTCACTTTCGGAAGCAATTACTGGTAAATTTTGCACAGAATTCAAAGGAAAATCATCGTTGAATGTTTGCATGGAAGTGCAGCAGTATTTTTCTTCAATATCAGAGATTCAAATGTCTTCTTCTATTTCAGAAATATGAGAAGATGAGATATCAGAGATCTCATGAACTTCTGGAGCATCAGGAGAAGGAGTCACTTCATGGAGACTTTCTTCAATTCGAATTGAATGTGTAGAAGATTCCGCTTCATCTTCATCTTGAACAACTTCATCAGAGAGAGTAGAGGCTGAGAGTTTTGAGTGAAGAACTCTTCTGGTGCTGGCTGTAATTTCCAAAGTACTATTATGATCCTCATTGTGCTTGCCAAAGGTTTTGTCCAATCTTGTCCAGAGACCCTTTGGGTATTCAGCAGAATCAATAACAAAGTATAAGTCATCATCAAGGGCCAGAGCTATTGATCCAAAAGCTCTGTCAATGTCATTTAGCCAGTCATTCGCATTCTCATAAGTCTCTCTTCCAATTCAAATAGACACCTCATAGAGACCTCATCTCTTGAGATATGCAATCATCTTCAACTTCCATTCCGAATAGCTTGTGAATGGGGTGAGAGGAGGGATTGATAAGTCCATTCTAAGTTGTACCTGTTAAGACCTGCAAATAAAAACAAAAGGGCACCGTAAGGTCAGACAGCATGCACATTTAGGCTTTCACCACACCCAGCATGGTCAATCAATCAAGCTTGATCAACAAGTTCTTTACTTGGGATATTGAGTGGTAAGCCTTAGCTTCTGGTGCAGTGCTGGAATTTTGAGCTATTGCTCACTTTCCATGGAGAAATCTGCCAAAAATCTTATTTTTGAGAGATTGTTCTTCATCCCGCCACATGATCTGATACCATATTAATTCTTGCACATGATCTAGGAACTAGGAATCAAAATCATCAAATAATTATTAACAAATACTCATGAATTGGAAAATAACTGGAACACAAATAGGTTTCCTCTCTGTATATTATATAAACAATAAAGGATTACAATTTCCATGCATAGCAATAGATTAACTCCATGAAGAATTCGAATACCTAAGGGACAATTCGAATTCAGTGAGTGACTCTAGCTTAACTGACTCTTTGCCATGCAATCTCACTCAGTTAACCACTTGACCAAAACGCTAATTGACTCACCAAACCCTAACTGAAGTTGGAGTGCAATAAATGACTGAATCTCAACTAAAGGAGATCAAACACATGTCATAGTAATCCAATCATCAAGTGCTAGTCCTGCATGACTCCAATGAACCCTGATGAGGTTAACTGAAGTTGAACTGACCATCAGAAGTTGGTGGAGGCGCCTTGTTGAATCCAGTTCATTAAATAATAATAAAATAATCATTAAATAATATATTTAATTAATGGAGGCACCTTAACTAACTATAACTGATTGGTTGAACTGATTGTAACCACCAGTTAGCAATTAGGTGCATTAATGTCACACAGATCACCCCTGGAGTGCTCCAGTTAGCCTCCTTGACTCTAGGAGCAGGCTAAGTTAGCCTCCTTGACTGTAGGTAGGCATGGGGGTGACTGGGATGATGGTAATTAATGCTCCATTGATGTCAATTAAACTTAGGATAGTGGTTTAACTAGGCCAATTTGACCGAAAGAGTGAGTATGATGGTAAATGTCTCCAACAATGATGACATCATCATCACATTTTTTAAAGTATTTCTTGTTTTTGGGGTAGCGGGGTCTGTCAAAAGTATGCAGTGTGGGTACTCGTTGGATGCGGAATCAAATTCTGCATCCAACGATCTCTCCCGATCGAATTTTGAGTAAAAACACAGGGAGATATGTCGAAAATACGAACACAAAAAGTAGTTTTTTTCTTTCTTCCTCCAAAATTAATCAATATTATTTTATTATTTTAACTATTATTTTATTATTTTCCTTAGGAGGCCCATTTTAGACCCCAAAATTCCTATAATGATAGATGTAAGGGAAACTACGATTCTGGGAATGGAGGCACCTGGTCAGTTACCAGGAAAACTCAGTCTAGGACTGAGAAGCCATTCTGATATGACAGAGGGATGTGTTCCAACTTGATCAGATGTAAGGGCTGAACCATTCTGTCATGGTTAAAGGATTAAGTTCCTCCCATGTCAAATGTGAGTGTTGGCCATTCTATCGAGTAGGACAGATGTAAGGGAAATTGCCATTCTCTAGGAGAATGGAGGCACCTGGTCAGTTACCAGGTAGTTCATTTGAGGATTGAGAGAAATTCTGATATGATTGATGGGATGTGTTCCCTCATGATCAAATATGAGTGCAATCCCTTTCATCATTGTGTTAGGATGTGTTCCAACCTGGATGAATGTAAGTGCGGAGCCTTTCTTCAATCATGTGTTGATCAGATATACGTGTTGAGCCTTTCTTCAATCATGTGTTGATTAGATATAAGTGATGTGCCTTTCTTCAATCATGTGTTGATAAGATGTCAGTGCAGTTCCTTTCTTTGATCATGTGTTGATTAGATGTAAGTGCAGTATCTATCTTCGATCATGTGTTGATCAGATAGAAATGTTGAGCCTTTCTTTGATCATGTGTTGATCAAATGTAAGTGCTGGGCCTTTATGATATGATTATAGGATTGGTTCCTACATGATCAAATGTGAGTGTTGGGAATGCCTTTCTGATGAGTAGGTTAGATATAAGTGTTGGGTGTGCCTTTCTTTGATCATGTGTTGATCAGATGTAAGTGCAATATCTATCTTCGATCATGTGTTGATCAGATAGAAACGATGAGCCTTTCTTCGATCATGTGTTGATCAGATATAAGTGCTGAAGAAGACCTACATGGAGGCAAGGACTACCATTAGAGGAAATTTCAACTCAAAATGGGCCTCCCAAAATAAACTAATAAAATAATAGTTAAAATAATAAAATAATATTTATTAATTTTGGAGGAAGAAAAGAAAAAAACTATTTTTTTGTTTGTATTTTTGACATATCTC
>LPNX010002414.1:168175-262409 GCA_001517045.1 Pseudotsuga menziesii
TTTTTATATGATACCTATCCCCAAATTTATATTAAAAAGGTGTTTAAGACCTATACGGTATTTCAAATTTAAAGCAATTTCATTGGCTAACACATGATGACATGGAATTTGAATAAAAGTTAAAAGGCCCATTTTGAGTTGAAATTTCCTCTAATGAACCAGCATGAAAAAGGGCTGGCTCCGTAGAACTTCCTATGACGAGAAGAATCATGAGATAGCACCTATGATGATCCAAATCCAGTGAAGATGATCCAACAATGATGATCCAGATCCAATGATGATGATCCAGATCGAGTGATGGTGATCCATATAGAGTGATGATCCAAATCCAGATGAATATGAATTGAAGGAAAAGATGAAGAGAACTCAATGATGATCCAGATGATACAGAGAAGAAGACTTGTGCTGATAAATTATGTCGAGAGAATACCTTCCTAGTTAAGAGGGGGTGTTGATGTAATTGTAACTTCAAAATGTATTCATCCTTATTTCTTATGTATTGTAACCCAATGTTTATTCTAGGATGTATTTTAATGTATTTGATTCATGTCATACCTCGATGTTTATTCTGAGAAGTTTCTATAATGAGAAATTCATGTCAAGTCATTGTGGGTAACCCTCCTATTGGTCAAGGGTTAAATTCCCCACAGTTGTGGGGCCCTTGGGTTATTAGAATATCCTAGTGAAGTCTAACCTAAATGAGTCATTGTAATTCAAGGCAATATTCCCCACCATTGTGTTCCCCTCCTATTGGTTGGAGGAGGCAAAGTCCCAACAAGTGGTGGGGCACTAGGGTTATTAGACACTCCTAGAGATGTCGGCTCTAGTAAGTAATTGTTACGTGAGGCCGACATGATGGAGTGGGTTCCAAGTGAATAGAAGAATATAAATAGAGAGTGAGAGCCTCTCTATTTATCATACTCATACAAACACACTCACTCATTGAGGCGCATGAGTGAGAGAGGAGAATCTCTCTCAGTGTGAGAGAGAGAGACTGCTACTATCAGGAGATCATATTACTATTTTCCACTTTTACCTTTGGTGCTGATTCTATCTCTGAGGAAGTTGCAGGGTTTTCTCCTTTATGGTTTCCCCAAGGAAAATTCTTTGTGTCTCTTCTCTCTTGTGTTGTGCTTGTGTTTTTATTTTTGTGCATGTTATTCTCTCAGTTAAATATCCTAAGATCATAAGCGTAGCTTGAATCATAAAAATATAACATTTTGATGGATTGATTATCTTGGTATGTTGATCTTTTTGGTGCACTGAAAAAATAACTCATGCACATACTCAGAACTTTAAAAAATACGGTGATGCAAAAAAAAACATTATGCTGCATGAATAGTGATGGTGATAAAATACAACAATTTTAGCTTCACAAATGTGTCAAGGGAGATCTTATCATCAATATTTCTGTCATGGATATTCTAAAACAATTCCACTAACTTGGAAATAGTTTCATACTCATCTCTTCATATATGAAAGTGCACCATAGCCTTTTCATTCAATGAAACATGAGCATGAATATGTCAAAAAACCTTTCACCTTATCCCTCATAGGAGATGGAGGTCTATCTTCGTATGGTTGCTTAAAAAATTAACCCAACAAAAAATTTTATCATCTTCATTTAATTGAACCATAAATATTTTATGCTTACATAATATCTTCACCAAGAACACACTCATTGACATTAAATGCTTGTAACATTTACCTTGTTTTATTATTTGTATACCTTGAAAATGAGTTTTGATGATAGCATTTACATTTCTGTATTGTCTTAAAAAACATTTGCAAGCATGTTCTCAAATAAAACAAGGACTCATTCCAAATTCTTCATGAATTATGTGTCAAAACCATACAAAAAAAATACATCTAAAATCATGATGATACAAATAAAAACTTTTAATTACGATCATTTATCATTTTGCTATTAAAAAAGGGTCAAATTTACAAATACATATTACCATTCAAATGTAACTATTCAGATTCAACAAATGAATAATTACATATATTATCAAGTGCAGCCATCATTTTGGATACTACAGTGTGGCCATGATTATGGATAATAAGCGCAATAAAGATGATCATAAGCTGTTGTACATGGTGCCAAAAAATATGGATAATAAGCTGCATAAAGATGTTCATTAGTAGTTGTACATTGCACTAAAAAGTTGCTAAAGAGTAAGAAGATAAAAAAATGTCAAAAAAGTAAACAATGCATACATAACAAGAGTACCCTAAACCCAAAATTTGGCAAACCTAAACTATTGCAACGATTGAAAGGAATAAAAACAACTTCAAAAGAGAAAACAAATAGAAATAAAACTAAAAAAAGGTTTAGTTTGATCATCTCAATCACTGGTTTTTGCTGAAATAATCAACAATCAACTTTAAATCAGAAATACAAAAAACAAATAGGCATAATGTCAAAGAGAAAAGGATCCAACAAGAAGAAAGACAGGGAACATGAGCTGAGCACAGAAAAAAAAGGTGTAAATGATGAGAGTTCAAGCTGACATATTTTCCAGAAGGTTTTACTGAGAGATGATGAGTCATCTGAAAATAAATCCATGATTGAAAACAATGATTTTGTGCATGCAATAGAAGAGGATGAAAGTCATCTATGGAAGCTCAACTTTGTGGGTATGAACAATATACCTATAGTTTTCATGATCCTAGCCATATTCCTTTGTTTGAAGAAAAGAGAGGTCTAAAAAGGCACTGGTTGAATATATCTTCAGAAAGTTGTGATGGAATTTAGAGGACATTTGACCGGAAGTAACATATCCTACCATCATATACCATTTCCCAAGGATATATCATAGCAGCAATTAGAAGAGGTAGTTCTTAAATATTATAAACCAACAGCAGTCAGGGCACAAACTTTGAAGAACAATGATAAAGTATCATACCAGTAGATTTGTAGGTAATAATACCTGAAGCAATTTCAACAGTGATGGCCACCACTAGATAAGGTGAATAGGAGACCTATCTAGGTTAGTTTTTCCAACATGGATTCGATCAATTGTGTGATAGGCCCGCTCAACTGAAAGAGCAAGCTAAGAGCCAATCATATACTAACGATGCCCCATAGTTTGGATAGGCATGAATATTGGAAAGGCAGATTGGGATTGCCTTGAAGAGATTGAATGCCCCTCCTTAGAAAGTTTAGTGGATTCATCTTCATTTCCTAATGAAGCTGCTAGTTAGACCTTGGCTAGTGAACATAGAGATAAGGGGTTGTCAAAGTGAGTCAATTGCTTTATATAAATGCAAATCCTTCCTTGACGAATAGAATTTTTTAATTTAAAAGCTAAGTATAAGAAACAAGAGTTTCATCAGTTTCAGTACAATGGCTCGTTCTAGGCCTATTTCCTTTTTATATTCAGAACCCGCTCTAGTTCCATTTTGAATTTGAGAGCCAATAATAATAACTCTTCCAAATCAAGATCTTGTTACAGTATCCCATGTAGGGTGAAGGAATATGCCGTAGAGGCAAAGGCAGATCGATAACCCGTGGATCAAGTCATTTACTTGAAATAAGCATGAATGTCATCCGCATTTGCATCCAACCCTACTATTATCTTCCAGGCCTTACTTCAGCTAGGAATACAATATAAGTATTATCTTTTGAAGTCCCATCCTAATCCACTAAATGGAATTATTATGTGTCTAGGATGGGAATACTTGGCATGGTTCTACGAGTCACCATATATTCCCCGAGCGAGAGTCTTCCATTTATGTTATGCGGCAGGTCCTACCTAGCTTTTTTTCTCTTATATAGTCTATGTGTAATGTATTTGAATTTTTTTATGAATGTTAGTTAATGAAGAAGAGTATTTACTATGCATAACCGTAATGAGGAAGCGGTCTAAATGGATGAATGACTGAAAGATGTGTTTTGTGTGCATGCATACCTAACCTTGGTGAAGAGACAAAGCAATTCTGAATGGTTATATGACTGCGTGAAGCATAGAATAGGTTTCAGATATCTGTAGTTCTATGTAACTCTATGTGATTATAATTGATGAAACACAGTTATGTAGAATATTCTTGGAAGATTACAGTTCACATAGTTGGGTAGAATCTCTATATGGGGTTCCAGTTCATATGAAGTTGGATAGAATCTATATAGGTTCCAATTTCTGCAGAAGTATGTCGAAGACTTAAGAGAGTCCTATGAAGGACCTATCAAATGTGTGAATGTGTGATAAGGGCCAAGTGCTCCTATACAAATATGTCTCACAGAATGGAAGAACGAGATGGGGAAGCTGAAGTTCCTATGAACTTCATGAGACGAGATTAATTTCTGCGTTATTGTAGTAGAGCTGAGAATCTCGAGGGATAATTCTACCATGGTTGAAAAATATGTTTCTCTCACTTATCTGAGAGAGAAATTATCCATTCACAAGAGGACAATAACAAATGTCTAATTTATTGTTTCTAAATAGCATACTGATATGGAATTATCTTGTACAGATTCAGAAAGGGGTGCAAGGGTTGATGACAAGCAGAAGATTACTGAGAACAGTGATCGACTACATAGACAACAATGTTATGGCTAATTCCTAGTGGATGATTCATTCATGGTCCCAACCATATCTACAATGCATGAGCATGTCAATAGAGAATGGACGACTAACATACATGTGGTCTCTGAGGTTACATCAATTGATAAGGTTGAACAACCTTCATATAATGTCCCAAAAAATAAATCTAAAAAAGTCTATTATCTGGGAGCCTGTTGAATTGTAAATGATCCTAGAGAGAAATTATGAAAGAGACTCCCTAACTCTAGCATGGAATGCTATGACATATAAGGATCCCCAATGTTTAGTTAACAATGCTGATAAAATGTATCTTGATGAAGACTCCAATGGTCAGGTGAATGAACAAGGGTCTTTGCCAAGGAAACAAAATGATAAAATTGTCAAGTAACTATCAGGAATGAAAATAGGATGAAAGGATTGGAAATTGAAAGAAAAGTAAGTCCCAACAATGAAAAAAACTGAAAAAACTTCAACGAGCGAAAAATCAACAAAGTCGACTTCATTGGCCGAAGTAAAGTTTGATGAATATGGATGTAATTGATGACAATATTAATGACAAAGGACAAATGACAAGTGGAAACATTGATGGAATGAACAAGATAGATCACATGGTTTGAGGATATGGTACACGCATTGAATTGACAAACAAGACAAATCTTGGTGACATGGCCTAATAAGATTAGCACAAGACATGAAGACAAGATGACATGGAGGACAATGAATTGGCATAGAATACCATAAGAAAAATAACAAGTTTACAAAAAAGGTGTAAATGACAAGAATGGACAAAAGGAAAACAAGGATGACATGGGAGATGAAGTGGACAAAAAGAAGAGGCTGCGGGCATCTTCTCAACTAGCTGCGTGCATCATTATTAAGGATGTTCGGACATAAAAATGACAAATGAATATTGGATGGCATGATGGAAAACGTTTTGTCTGCGAGCATGCTATGGGAATTCCCACACCCTAGCTATGGGATTCCCATGTGCTAATGCACGAAGACAGAGACGGGGATCACTTAATGACTAGGCAATATAATTCAAATTTATTAAATGATAAAATAGACACAAACAAAGAAATTAGGATTCTATACTTAATAAGTAAATCTTGGAAATAAAATATTATTTGATGAATAAAGAATTAAAAATAAATGTGAAGAAGTCATCTCCATTCAAATAAATTAATTTATTCTTTGACAGGTTGGCTCCAAAACCTCATGGGCAACGAGTATAAATAAGCCAATGTTTTGATTTTTGAATTAAGAAAATTGGATAAGCTCTGAGGATTTTTGTGGGCTCACTGAGGAAATTCATGGAGCTTGACTGAGGTTGCCTCAGACCCGAGCTTATATAGCAGTGTATAATTTATTTTTTGAAGTGAAAAGAGATCGCAACTGTGGTTGTTTTTAAGGGTAGCTCATGGAGTGTACAAATAGCTCTGATTTCGGTCGTTTTGTGGATAATTTTGAGGGTTGTAACAGCAATATTTTATTATCAGTGAATTTTACTTGTGACTGTTGTGAAATAGAAGAGAAGTAATCTCATTTACTGTTGTTTTATTTCATGTTGACAGTCCCTCGATGGTAACTAGTAGTGTTAAACCAAAGTCGTGGATGTTCTAAGTTTGGATCAGTAGCTGAGATAAGTTTATGTGGACAAGAAGAAACAAAAACATTCTTATTGTCTTGGTATGAATAGATTATTGAATTCCTGTATATGAGCAATCAATAGTGCATTGACATAGGAAAAACCTTGATGACAAAACAAACCAATGATGAATTGGTTTGATGATTGGATTGACAAGCGATATGACCTAAGTCATGATAGTGAATTTCTTGACATCAATAGTCTTTAAGTGATTTTTATGCACTCCAAATGACTTGGATAATTTTAATTCAAAGAAAAAGCAGTCACTTGTTGCAAAGAAGGATACTTTACCTGTCAGAGAAAAATATTCCTGTGTGCTTTTTTATTTTTCTATTGTGGTAGATATCATTCAAAACATCATTACTTGAAAAGGTCTAAGAAAATTTCCCATCCAGTCCCATGACCAAAACAACAAGAAACTGAACACAATAAAAATTAGTGTTATCCAGAATTTCAAGCAATCTGCCAAGAATGCACCAGATAAAACTTGAATAACACAGGAATAAACCAAAGACCTGATAAAAAATATCTACACTAAAAAAAATAAAAATTGAAAAGAATAAATCCCTTTAACAAAAGTAACAAATATATGAGAACAAAGATAAAATTTGTAGCTCAAAATTTATGTTTTCCTGCAATTTCAAAACAAGTTCCACTACATGAAATTATAGATAGAACTCTAACCTCACAAATTTTGCAATTTTCTATCAAAAATATATCTTTACTATGGCTTGGGACAGTGCAAGTCCTAGATTATCAGTGTTATTTCACCAACCAAAATAATAATTTCCGATTTTCATATAGCAAACAATAAAAGATTTAACAAGATAAATCATTAAACAAAAGGATAGCATATTAAATTCAAAGATTTTGTTTTCAAATTGGTGAGGCACAATGGTCAAAAGGTGGCATATAAGCAAGTGAAAAGTCCTAGATTAACAGATATTTGTTCACTAACCCAAAAAAAAAATTACAAATTTTCATCTCTTTCAACTTAATGCTCTGTTGGTCACTGCGTTAATTTTAATGCTCTATTGGTCACTACGTTAAGGTTGGTCATTGAGATGTCATACCATATTTCTTGTACAAGAATGAATAAATAAAGTGTAGGATATACAACATTAAGGAATCACAACCATTATTTGAATCTGCCTTATACTCAGATAATTATGAGTTTGATCTTGTCACCGAAGGGACAAGTCAAACATGGTAAAGCAAACCAAAACTGACCTTAGACTCTTAGTCAACAGAAAGAGAGGTTTCAATCAAAAGCACGGGATTGATTAATTCAGTCATATCTAAAATAGTCATGCTAAGGACACACAGTCACTTAGTACAAGAGACACTTAGTCATACAGATACCCTATGATAGTCATGTTGAGTAACTCACAGTCCGCACTTGAAGAGTAACCTCACAGTCACTCATGGGATAGAACCCAACACACAAGAAAAAACCATAAGAACTAACACTAAGAAAAATCTTGAGGTAAGCGACTAAGAAAAATGCAGAGACTCACACTGAGAAAAATCATGAGGTAAGCGGTTGAGAAAGACATAGAGACTCACTTTACAAAATTAGACATAAATAAATAAAATGCATAGATCAAGTTCAACCCGTGAAGAAAGAATAAATCGCAGAGGTAAAACTTAGAGCATGAATGAACAAATCGCAGATTGTGAATGAACAAATCACAGAGGTAAAAATTAGCCTGTGAAATGAACAAGACGCAGAGGAAAAATCATGGAGTGAAATCGCAGAGGAAAAATCGAAAGACAAACCCACAGGAAAGAGGAGAAAATCAGATCACAGACGAGATAACCTGTGTTGGAGAAACTGACGATAGTATAGATGCCAGTGAGATAAAAGGCTGAGAACATGGTCAAATAACCCTAGGACCAAGTAAGAATAGGACCATGAGTCAACAACCACAATATCAAAGTGAACTGTGAAGGTGGACAAACATTCAATTAGGACAAACAAGACCAAATACTTTTCTCTCTCTCAAGGTACATAGTTTAATATATGCTTTTGTCATCATTGTATAAGGGGAACATCCAAACAGATGGTATGATCCTTTTGTCCTCAACCAACTTTTACAAGATAGATCATCCATACATGTCTAAGGAGGAAACATAAAGAGCCCAAATTAGTATATCCAAGCAAGTGCTCAGGTAAGTGTACCGATATCAATACCCTCAGAGGAGAAACAGTGTCACCTTCAAGACATCTGATATGATGCTAAAAGACTCAATCATCCATACTCGAAATAAAGCAACCAAAAGGTTGAAGAGTAGAAGATACAATCTATGCTCTAGAAGAGTTGTAGCTTATCTTCCCCAATAGCTATTTCATCATATTTATCGGTGAAGGAAAGTAGGCCCTCATCCATGGGGAGAAATTCCTTGGATAAATTGTCTTCCCTCTTATTGTGTTCTCTAAAGACATGATGAAAGTATAAAGTGTGAGAGAAGGACTTCGACACCATAGTGTTGTCACACCAACCATCTAGATCGAGGGAAGAGAGAGCTTCCTTATCATCTAATCCCAATTAATGACTACAGAAGAGTCCCCATATACATGGAGAGAGGGAATTGCAATCTCTTTTGAAAAAAATAGTAGAGCCTAAAGAGCTAATAATTCTACTCTGGTTTTGTTGTTGTGCCCACATCCCATCTTGGTGCTCTGGTGTAGCTGACCTTATATAGTCTATGTGAAGGTATTTGAGCTTTGATGAATGTGAGTTTTTGTAGAATATTTTAGTTGTGCATAAACCAAAAAAACCACCCCAATACTAGGGTTTTACCTCTATGAAAACTCCAAAAACTATGCTAACAACCAACTATCATAAAATAGTGCATACTAGCTCAAAGTGTTCACACGTCTGGGCTCAAAACATTACCCAATGCTAGCATATGAGTGGCAAAGACTATGAGTGAAACCCCCATAACCAAGCAAGAGTGGGAATAGGTCAAATCACCAACTAACTACATGAATATGTGTTCCCAAGCTACCAAGTGTGAAGGACAAGAAAACAATGAACTGCTAACTGCTTAATACAATGAAAGGTACATACAATGAATGTGGACCACTATTGATTTACAACCAAAGAAGATCAATATAAACCTTCAGACCAGAACACCAATAGATCCTAGTTTTTTGTGGGTTGAAAAGTCAAAATGTAGCATACTTACGTACCATGCCCCTGTTTTCATTTTGTTGAGCAACGACTCACTTATAATTTTCTTTACAGTATGTTGCATAGTGCTCAAGCTATGTTCGAGTCATACTTTTCAAGCAATCATCAGAATAATCATCAAATGGGCTTCCATCCATACTGGATGCAAATGAAATAGTATGTAGGCCGATTTTCTCCCCTGCCAATGGAGCCCCAACACAGTCTCTTATCTCTTCCCTCACCCCTCTTGCTATTTGGGATGTTGTTTCCAACTCCTCTGGTAAACCTAAGACTCTAGGATGTGGTTATACTAACTGAGGTATCGGACACCTATAATGAACATATCATCATGCATCAGGTCGTTCATATGTATGACCTTAGCAAAGCACCATAGAAACTGGATCTTGTATCTGTATAGTCGGGGTCCATGTTAAAATAGAACTCTGCAATCAACATCTTAACAAAATACCAGGAAACCTCGTCTTTATTTGGGAACTTCCCATATGCACACAGGAACCTCGAATAAATATGTGGTGCAATCAGTGTATCATTGAATCTTTGGTGACAACTTTCTTTACTTCTTCAAACTTTTGGCAACCCATCACTGAAAATAGCCTCCTACGCATCGTATCATGAAAAATATGGGTTGATGGTGCAACCCCAATATATGTCTCGATCAAACTATTCAGATTGTGCAAAACAATCTAGAGACATTGTTGAGTACCAAAAGAGAGATTTGAAGAATCAAGTTTTGCATGCAATCTCGAGGAATGCTCCTTCATCTCTTCCACAGTCAGCATAGCTATGTTGTCCACCCAAGGACTCTCCTCAAGAACATCTCTAGGATGACTGTAAAGAGGATCATATCTTTCATTTTGAGAATATTGATGCACCCGACATCGTGTCCTTGTCTTGGGAGGTGGATTAGGATTAGGAGCAACAAACCCTATAATAAGTAAAATGCATGTGCAAGTATTAAAATCTATATATATAATTTTTCAATCAAATTATACACATTTAAATAAAATGTGTTCATTAGAAATACCGGATGCATCCTCTTGTGCCCCATCATTATTGTTAGAATGTCTATAAGCCCCTGTACAAAACCAAAAATTGGCAATCACATGTAAGTCAACAAGATAAATCATAGATAATTTTTCACAAATAACACAATCATGTCAAACAAGAATTCTATTCAGAAAGTACATGTAAACAAACTCTACCTGGTGATGGTGTATCTGAGGAATAAGACACTAAGTGTGTCCTATGTGTTTGTCCATCGCCCCTGTAGACCCCTCAGACATATATCTATCATGCTCAAAGCCACCACCCATGCATGTAACAAGATCTTAGAAAGATGTGTACAAGAATATCTATGTTTATATAGACTTTAGCATGAAATGAATAACATTTGAATTTTCCTGACGATGACCTCCGGTAGTGTGGCTGCATAGTAGCCAAAATTGCTTCAGGATGAAACCATAAAGCTGTGAATGATAAGAATTTTGAACATATTAAAAAAAATGCCAAACAAGAATTCTAGTCAGAATGTATGAAAACAATATCTACTTTGCAATGGAATCCTAGGTGTTTGTCCACAAGCCCCTGTAGACCCCTCAGACAAACGTCTGTCATGCTAAGAGCCACCACCTGTGCACCACAAGATCCTAGAAAGATGTCTAAAATAAGATCTATGTTTATATAGATTTGAACATGAAATGAATAACAATTGAATTTACCTGACGATGACTTCAAGGAGTGTGGCTGCATAGTAGCCAAGTTTGCTTCACCCTGAAGTTGTGAAGCTATGCATGATAAGAATTTTCCACATATTAAAAAACATGTCAAACAACAATTATAGTGAAAAATGTACTTGTAAACAATTTCTCTACCTGGAAATGGTGTATCTGAAGAATAAGACACTAAATGTGTCCTCTGTGATTGACCAATGACCCCTGTAGACCCCTCTAATAGACTTCTGTCATGCTGAGAACCACCATCTAGGCATAACAAGATCTTAGATTTAGATGTGTAAAATAAGATTTATTTTTATATATACTTGACTATGAATTGAATAATAATAAAATTTACCTGACAATGACCTATGGGTTCATCGCTGCATAGTAGCCAAGTTTGCCTCACCTTGAAGCTGTGAAGTTGTGCATGATAAGAATTTTCCATAGATTAAAAAACATGTCAAATTTAAATTTACAAAATTTAACATTGTGCAACTGTGCATGATGAGAAATTAACACATTAAAATCATGTCAAAACATGTCAAAGAAGATAAATATATTTCAGATTAACAATCAAAAAGGTCAAATAGGATCCCTTAAAGGTGCTGCCTCAAGTATTCCCAAATCCTGAACACCCCTAGTTAGAAATAACGACATTATCTCAACCTTTACCCCCCTATCCCTTATCTCTCATCAATTTGGTCCAATAATTCAAGGCGCGCCTCCTCCATCTCAAGCCTCATCTAGCAACTAATAAGTACAAGAAAATTTTCCCCTTGGTTTAGAATATGCGACCTTAGTTCTTACAACTAGTAAGGAAAACTAAATAACTAGAAAACATATATAGGAAATATAGAAGAGATTTTGGTGTACATGGTTCATGAGGAGGAAGACGCACCACTATAACAAGAAAAAATAATTGATTGAATAGGAATTTTTTAATCCAATGATTCCTCAAGTGACATATTTAATGTGGCTGCAAGATACACATCGAATGGTATACCTCGCCAAATGAACATGATGACACAAAATTCAGTCCCCAAGGATGATTATGCATCCCAAAATAGAGTGAAACACATCACATGGTCTTCATTTGGCATCCCTATAAAATTATGTTGTTGATTAATAAACACATCTTATTTGGGATAAGAGAGGCTTTCTTCAACATCTCTTTTCCTTCTTTGCAAAAAAGAGGACAAAACCAGACTATGAAATCATTGGACATTTGTTAGATACATGACCCTATTCTTCAAAATTATAGGACAAAAGTGGTGATCCATTGAAAGAACTTATCATGTTAAAGGGATCCATGCCCTAGCCATAACTAATTGGTTAAAATCCATTTGACAATTCCATTCTCAATAGATTGTGGAAACTCCACTTACATGTATTAGCTTGGGAAATCTAGAAATAAAAGAACAAAAGGATTTTTTTGTGATCAAAGTTGAAATAATAAAGTAGTCTATGCAATCATAAATTATACATTCATGACATGCTTCAATTAACATAATGGTCTAATAAGGATTTTCGAATGAATGTCAAGATGTAGGTGACATTGAATTTTTAGATCACACTTCCCCCATTACACCTGAAAATTGTAAGTAGAATAGGTGGCTAGGGGAAGGCTCCATATATATGTATTTCATTTTAACGAAGAATGGGACATTAAAGCACATGCACTCATGACAAACAGTTTCAATTGCAACATATTTGGGAAGGATTTCAGGGGAATTCAAACAATGAAATAACTTTTCCCTTAGAGGCCTTAGGCTCTAAAATGTTGGCCCTTGGGACCTTACTCTTAGACATTTAGGCCTATTTGAGCCTTAAGATTCGATATTTAATCCAATTTCATACTTAAGCTCTAAAATGTTGACACATTTGGACATAAATTAGATCTGAAATTTCAACCCAACTAGGCCTTATTTCTCAGAAATTTCATATAAATTGAGCCTTATTGATCCGAAATTTCAACCTTTTTAAGGCACATTTCTTCAACATTAAGATTTCCCTTTTAACAATAGATCAACCACACCTTTTAACCAGTCCTTGGTAAAAAAAATTGGCCGTTCATGATTGCACATTGAATGGGGGAAGCAGTGGATTTGCAGCACTTACTAGGATATTTTTATTTCTATTGAGATTGACCTGGCTAAGAAGATTTGATACTGACAAAGTGAAAGAGAACTCATTTTTTTACATAAAAAAATAATATTGTAAAATTCAAACACATGTATCAATTTTATACAGTGTTGTTTTGGCATAAGAAACATTTAGGGAGTCAATTCAGTGTAGCTCAAGTGGTTGTCCGAAAATGTTGTTACCCTCCCCACCGGATTTCAAATCTCAATTTCTGACATGTTTCCTATTAGTGAAATGAATGTTGATTAGCTATACATAATGTATTCATGAGTTGTTAACATGGCCTTGTGCCCTGAAAAATCTAGGGTTTACCCTGGGTGCCATCCTTGGAATGAGAGGAATCGCCCAGGAGGTTTCCTCCAAAATATGTTACATGGAAAAAAAATGAGAAACATTTAGGGGACAAATTACCTAATATCACAAAAAAAACCTAAATTCCTTTAAATATTAAATTAGATAAACTAGTAAGCTACCAAAAACATGAGCTTCAAGAGTATTTATTTCTACTGATCTTGCCACTGTGGCTTACACCCAAGATTACTATTTTCTACTTGAGTTTCAGGAGTATTTTTTTCTACCCATCTTGCCACCGTATTTGAAATGTTCCTAAAAGTGACATGCATGCAAGCCCTAAAAATGGCATGCATGCAAACCCTAAAAGTGACATGCATGCAAACCCTAAAAGTGACATGAATACCCTAAAAGTGACATGGATGAAAACCCTAAAAGTGGAATGCATGCAAACCCTAAAAGTGAGATGCAAACCATAAAATCTATATAAGAAGGTTAGTTGAACCAAAAGGGTATCATTGTTATTATTCATCTTTTGGAAACACGTTTTGGGAGCTCGATGAGCTACTTAGGGTTTAGGTTGGATTGCCTTGATGTAATTGGATTCAGTGGTGAAATCTATACAACCTAACCAATTGCTAGGGTGAATCATCCAGATTCACCGTTGTGTCACTTCATTGCATCATAGATTCATTGTGTTAAGGGAATTGTTGGAGCTTCCTTAAATTTTATAGTTGAGTGTATTCGTTCATTAATCATGGCAGCGATCCTATCATTGTTGAGAAAGGGGGGTCTCCACCTAGTTTTGGGCAACAATATTTCTCTATACTACTACTACTAAATTGTATACTGAAATCACGGTTATCTCCATCCATTCCTCCTCAAATCACAGGGAAGTGAATTACTGTGGGAAAGGATTCATTCTATTGGAAAAACTTTACCAGTGAGCAGAAGATTATCACGAGGTAACTCGGCCTGTTTAATAAGCGTGAGCCCTATGGGAAGGAAATAACGCAATGAAGGCTCACTTATTTCCCTAGATAAGAGTGATGGAGTACTAAAGAGATTGTGTTCACATATTTAAGGGTTACATACACTCAAGAGAGGATTCATTAGTCTATCTATATTCCCTTCCTCCAATCTAGGCATATATCTCAAGTAGACCCACTTCCATTGGGGCCTATTCATCATTTGCGTTTCTACATCAAATTGCTACAACCCTCAGAGATTGACTTTCCATTATTATTTGACATCTGCATGCACATAAGAAGGAAGGGATCAATACGTGGAAGGTTCTTCTAGCTGAGCATTGTGTTTCCACCTTTCAAACAACTAGGTTACGTGGCATAAATCTTCAAGCCACTTGGTGTGTCCTAGGGGGAAAGTCTCCAGTCAAGACTGTCACCTTGTTCTTGACTCCTCTGTTCAAGCTAACTCCTAACGAAGAGAAGGTGGGTAGACCCTATTGAATTACTAACGCTAATCACTTAGTGTGATGGTGTTATAATGATTAAGTCGTTTAGGAGTTTTGAAGTTAACCAATGAAAGCAAAAGATAACAAGATGCAATATTTAAAGCATATAAGCATACTAATGACACTCAATATAGATATATAATTGAAAGAAATGATCAAATAAATCACCAGTGCCTTATTAAATGGAGTCAACAGAGAAAATAATGTGCTTGCATGCGCTTGAATGAATGTTTTACAAATGTCTCTTGGTAGATTTTAAATTAGTGTGGAATGTGAATGGTTTAAATTAGGCGAAAAGGGGACTCCAGATATACCTGAGGGGTACTTGGAGTATGTCCAAAAGTGAACTTTCACGTCTACCCGCAAGGTGGTTGTGGGCTATAATGGAGTCTCGGAGACTATTTTTCATGACGCACCCATCAGGGTGTGACAGAGATCGATGCCTCGAGGTCACTTTCTAGTTGTTCCCACTCCTTTGGGTATTTTGCCACCACTTACAATTCGTTCGAGGCGTTGGATTTTCGCTTGATGGTTTGTCAATTTGGGAGGTGAGGACTAATTAATCTAGTCACTCAAGTGCTTTTTATGCAGCTTTACTGATCGGACGAACCGCAGCCAAGTATAGAGCATACACATTGGAGTCTTCGCTATTTTTAGTAAATTTTAGAAGAGGTGTTCTTATTAAAAAGAAAACCCTCCAGGAACCCATTTTAGTCCAAGTGGAGCTCAATCAGGGAATCAAGGATGGGTTGAATTAATTATGATTAAAAATAAATAAATAAATAAAAGGAATCATAGATACACACCACCAGTTTTCTAATTAGTCCTACCACGCATCTCTTTCCCCTTGCGAATCAATCGGGAAGTCGTGGGTTAAGTAGTATGATTACTTTTGAATTGAAAACATGGAATAATGAAAAATATTATCAAATTATACAATCATTCAGGTAAATACTAAAATAGAACAGAAATAAGGGGAAAATGCAAAAAAGTAAAACGGACGCGGATCCCCCCTGGGGGGATGGGGAGCGGGCTCGAAAGAGACTACTCAAAAACAAATTTTATTTTATTATTATCAGTTAAAATATCAGAAACCTCTTGGTCCTTATATGGGATGAAACCAAGATCTTGTAACATTCCAAAATTTTAAAATTTCAGTCAAAGGGAAGACCCCTGGGGGGATTTGAACGCTCCCGAGGCCACTTTCGAAGAGAAGATTATTTCATTTTATGTTACACCTGCAAAAAAACAGCAAGAATTTTAGAATAAAATATGCCCCAAATCACTTTAATAGTACCTTTGGTTCATCCTACCTTAACTCAAAAAAGACTAAGTTAAAACAAGCTAAACATGTGAAAAAGGAACCAAGGAAAGCAATCTTTCCTTGGGATCTTGGCTTGATTTTTGTGCATCCAATTAAATAAGCACTGATTTCTAGATTTAATATTTTTAAAACAGAAAAGGAAATCTACAGCATGCAACCTACGGAATCTCTTTAACTTGCCATGCAAAATAGACGATTTCCCTAAGCTAGATCTAGAATGCTTAATGATAATTCAGAAAAGAGATCTAGACTATGAGATTTGAAATAGAAGATATATGTAATTTTTTCTTTAATATAACAGATCCAAATGATAGCAAAGCTTTCGAACACATTAACCAGGTAAGAAAATTGATTTTTTGAAGGAGAAAGAGAGAGAAAGAGTGCTGGAAACCTGGGAATGTTGGGCTTCAGAGTCTGATTTGGTGGAACACAAAGGGACTATGTCCTCCAGAATATCTTGAAGATGAGGAAGATGAAAACCATCTCAACCTCTTCTACAAGCGAGATCACCTGCAACTTAGAAATCCTTGCACAAACAGATGGTTAAAACATAGGTGTTGCAGGAGAAGATAATTGGAAAGCATGCAACTAAACTTAAAATACATGCAACTCGAATAGATCTAAAACAAGAAAATAGTAAGAGCATAAATCAAACTAGAATAAGTTATTACCCTAACACGAGGGATCTCTCTCCTTCAAGGCCCATAATTAACCAGCAAAAGAAAAGATAAATAACACAGATTATACCTCATAAGCATTTGGCAATCACCATCCACACATGAAGAGCATTACACCATAGATATTGCCTCCAAAGCTTCTTTATTCCAAAAAATAAACAATAACAATAGTACAATAGAAATAGCACCTCAATCCCAGTTCTAAATAGCTTGGAAGAGGTGATCTGAGCTTTATTTATACAAAAAATAGGAGATACATCCTAGGGGGGCTCAAATCCCAAGGAGACAGACCAATCCAACTAAAGGAGAGCCCACAGACTAACACGTCAATCCATAGAGCTTCCAGGAGAGCCCACACATGTGGAGGAGAAAGAGAGGGCGTAATTCCCCATAAAGGATGTTGAAGTTCAACTCTGGATCTGTCCAGATCACCTCCTTTATTCAAGGATTTGTTAGATCCAGTCAATCTGGTTCAGATATGACTGATTTCAATAAAATCCGTTGATAATCCACTGAGCTAGGATTTTGGATTTGCTCCATTATTCATCAATTTATTAACTAAAATAATCAATAATTGATTTTTTGGGGTTCTCATACCTGAGTGATGGAAAATCACTCAAAACCTGAAAATAGTGGGTCTATGGGTTTACATGGTGCTCTTAGCTTGAAAATGAGCACCCACATGAATCAAAGTGATTATTTGGCCCACTTTTATTACAAAACCAATTTTTCCAATTAGACTATTAAAAAATAGCCTATGTTTTTGTGGGAAAATTAAAAAAATTAAAAAAATTAAAACCTAGGGGGACTTAGACATGTTCATATGACTCGACCATGATTCCTACCATGTTTATACATTGAAACATAGACTCTAATAACTTCAATAGGTCTAAATGCCAAGCTGACCACCCCAACTTTGGAGGTATTGAGTGAAAAACTCAGAAATTATTAGTCGTTTATTCAACAACCAATAATAACCAAGGTGAAAACACCCTGGGCTGATTGGATTGACAAATAAAGTCTAAGAGACCGAGTCTTTTACAGACACTATCATGCTAGAAAATTTATTAGAATTTCCCCATGGGTTATGAACATGTGATATAGTACAACAAGCACTTCCCATAAGTACTTCCGAAGGTCTTCTGAAGTCCGAAAAATAAATCCTTGTCCTCTTCAACAGGCTCACTTGATAAAAAACCATTAAGTAAAACTTAGGTGGTAACATTCTGGTTCCATCTAGGGACACATTCTCTTACTGATCTTATGTTCAAAGAAGAGGATGTGAGAACTACGGACTCTTTGGGTCCTGCATAGCATTTTGAGTTTGTCAGTAACATCTATATATAAGAAATCAACTATAAAAGAAAACTAATGTACATAATTAGTCTATGATGTACAAAAGGGAAGTATTTTACAAAACTAATACACAAAAGAAAATTTTCAAGATTAGTAACATGGTACAAAACACCTATAATACAAAAATATCTATAATACAACAATATGATGCATAAAATTTAAAAATACATGCAGGGCAAGGTTTATAAATTGGCCCTGAAACCATCGATGCCAAAAAAGCCATCAAACTGTCTCGGCGAAGAACATATTAAGGAGGAAACAATTCACTGGTAGGCTTAACATTTCTCCTTCTAGGTCATTTAGATAGAAATAATTTGTTCCTGCTACTTCATCAATGATGTACAACCCCAACCATAAGCTGTCGAACTTTCCGTGTTTCCAGGTTTCTCCCATCATTTGTCCAAATGCAAGACTGTGTCACCTACTTGAAAGGATCCCAGCCGGGTAGATATATCAAAGGTTCTTTTGACTTTTTCTAAATGTTTGATAATTTGGTCAAGGGAATCTCTTCTACTCTCATCTAACTCGATCAACTGGTTTATTCTGTTCTGAATGGCCTCCTGATCTGAGTTGAAGTTCTGGAGAAGCTGACACAATGGAAGCTTTAAATGGACAGGTAAGGTGACATCTAGGCCATAGACAAGTTCAAAAGGGATCCTCTTGGTTGAAATTTTATTTGTGATTCTATCGACCCATAATGCAAATTTGATCTTGCTATCCCAAGCCTTTTTATTGTCACCCACAATTTTCTTGATTATGGTCATTAAGTTTTTGTTACTTGACTCAGCTAGACCATTTCCTTGGGGTTAATAGTTGGATGAATGGGATAGGACAATGCCGTACTTGAAACAAAAGGATGACATCTGAGAGGAAACAAATCACAGGCCATTATCTATTATGATTCTGGCTGGCACACCGAATCTTATGATAATCTTATCTTCTAAGAAGTCCATGACTATAGCATCAGCTGCCTTCATGGTGGGTTTTTCCTCTACCCACTTGGTGAAATAATCAGTGGCAGTAAGAATCCAAGAGTAACCATTGCTCTATTTATCTTTGAACTTACCAATGAAATCAAGCCCCCACTACTGGAAAGGGGCTTGAACTACTATTGGATTTAAAGGCAAGGCTTTCATTTGTTACTTCCCGGTGAATAAATGACACTGGGGACAAACTTTGAAAGACTTGTGCACATATGAAAATACGTTCAGCCAATAGTATCATTACTCTAAGGATTTTATGGGCGGTTGTTCTTACTGCAAAATGTCCACCACAAAATCCTAAATGGAACTCAACCATGATTTTTTTGGACATAGGTTCATCGACACATCTAAGTATTAAACCATTGGGGTTTCTCCAACCCAAACCATATTTTGTTAAACAATACTTAGTTGCTTTTAACCTTAATTCTCTTCTTTTGTGGCCAAGTAAGTGATCAGAGCATGTAAGGTTGCGAGGGAAAAAGATGATGTCGGTATACCAAGGGTGCTGCTCTAATATCTGAAGCTTGTCTGATACACTTTGTTCTGGCAGATTATTCCTAAGGCCTTTTCATTTCCTTGGGTCAACATCTTTGGAAGACCTTGCCACTTGATTAACTTAGTAGGTTTTATCTCTAAATCATATTCTTGAATCTTTGAAACCCACTTACCTCGAATTCCTAGAAAATCTTGTTGAGACATGATATCCTTGACGACTGCATGGGGTACATACCCAATGATTTTGGAGTAACCTACATAAGTTCTAAAATGTTTAAGGGACTTGAAAAGGGCATAAGCCTATTTCTCCATGGTGGTATACTTCAACTTTGAATGTTTCAAGGCTCTACTCATAAAGGCTATAGGTTGCTCTTGTCCCTCCTTATTCTTTTGAAGCAAAACACCAGCAATGGTGTCTTTAGAGGCAAAGGAAAATATCTGGAAATCCTTGGAATAATATGGACTGATCAAGACTAGGGACATGGATATGGCATATTTGATAGACTTGAAAGCATCTTTCCCTTCATCCATCCACTCAAACTTAGCATATTTCTTTAATAACTTTTGTAGAGGTTTCATTAATTATGCTAAATTTGGGATGAATATCCTTATGAAATTGATCTGACCATTGAAAGGATGGAGAGATTTTAGATTTTGAGGCAAGGGGACTTTCTTAATGGCTTCAACTCTCTCAGGATCAAACTTGACACCATCCTTACAAATGGTGTGCCCCAACAACTTACCTTCATCAACCCCAAAGATTGACTTGGCGGGGTTCAAGGAAATACCACATTTCTGACATCTTATGAAAACCTGCCTAAGATGACTTATGTGGTCAAATATTTCCTTTGAAAAAACAGTTAAGTCATCTTGATATATTTCGATTATTTTTCCTTTAAGTTATTTGAAGGCAAAATCCATGTTTCTTTGGAAGGTGGCACTAGCATTCAATAGGCCAAAAGGCATTCTTAAAAATTTATAGGTACCCCAAGGTGTGGTGAATGCATTCTTATGTTGATCCTCCTTATTTACCTACACCTAGTTATAACCAGAAAAGCCATCCAACATGGACATCATTCCTGATCCCGTTACTCTTTGAAGCAATGTTTCCATGTCGGGTAATGGGTAATTATCTTTAAGGAATGATGTATTCAAATTTCTAAAATCTATACATATTCTAATTGACCCATTATTCTTTCTGACAACAACTAAGTTGGAGCACCATGATGAATGTCTTGTAGGTGCTATGATCCCTACTGCTAACATTTTCTGAAGTTCCTTCTACACAATGGGGGCCAACTTAGGATTTATTCGCCCAAGTTTTTGTCAGAAAGGCTTGACCTCCTTAGCCTCTTTTGTGAGGGGAATAGTGTGTTGAAACACATCTTCTCGATAGGATTTAATTTCATCATAAATAAAGGCCAACACATCTCTATACTCTTTTATTAAGTTGATCAAATTGTTACTTTCCTTTTCCGAAGTACATTTTCCAATTTTTATTAACATCAGGTCCTTATCAGTTCCTATGTTTATTTCCATATAATTACCAATTTTTATTTCTTATTTTTGTTTTTTATGATGATCCTGTCAATCGAAAATATTTTCAAAAGCTGTAAGGCTACTCGGGATCTAATTCCTTTCATTATCCTTGCATTCCTGATACTCTTTACCCTCTTGCTGATAACTGATCTTGCAACCTTCAAAGTCTTGGAGATTGTGGATGAACCTCTGATCCGAAAATAAGATCTTTGCTACTCTACAATGTTAACATGAATTTCATAAAGAGCATGAATGAAGCTCACAAATCCATAAGAAGAGAACCAAACAACATAGACAATACGCACATAAGGACAACAAGTTGATAACGGAGTTCGTCCAGGATTGACTACGTCTCCGGGCCTGCTTCTCAATAGGAGGGTCGATCTACAATCTCATCATAAGGAAAAATACATGGAAATGATACAATGATACCTTGGCGACAATGGTCAGGAAGAGAACCGCTTCCCAAAACACAACAAGACTGCTTCCAGCAACTCTGAATCCTGAAGACGGTGTAAAACGAGTATAAACACTCGTACCTTCCTCCTGCAGAGTTATGCAATCTCCCTTCTCTCCTTTAGCTACAAAGTCTCCACTCCAAAGCATGCTCTATAAATGGAAATTATTAAGTGGGTTTATATAGACTTGGCTTGCCCCTCTTCAAATTTTCCTCATGTTCTCTTTGGTTACAACAAATTTGCCTCAATGGGCATGGAGTTACAACTCTTAAGTTGGTTCTCATGTGGTTGGGATTTTTATTAAAAGTTTTTAGTTGGAAATTTACCAAATATATCATATTCTATTAGCCCTTGTTATAACCTACCCATAATGGCATTACAAAATCCCAAAACTTTGTTACAAGTCAAAATGGTCCATGCCATTCTTTGGCGAAATAGCCATAGGCCAAAACCACCATATCCAAAATTCATTGAATAACCATGTCGTGGTTAGGTCATAACAAATGGAATTACATAATAAACAAACATATTTAAAAATACCCTTTTAAAATGGCATGTAATCTATTTGAAAAACTCACTTTTCACATGTTATCGAAAATTTGTTATAAAACATGTGACCATGTGTGTTACCCTATCCGAGAGTTGATATCATGTGGTTCATCCACTCCAACATGATTTTTGTGGGTTGGAGTTGTAACAAACTCCCCATGGGATTGGTACCTTGTTGCATTGAAAACCATGGGTCGGGGCTTGCCCTGTCCCCAACCTTAAATAAATTTTATTGAATGTGCATACCAAGAACCACACGTAGCTTGAGTGGCAAAGGCGCTCAGCATTCTTTGCAGAGGTCATGGGGTTGAACCCCGTGGAGGCCATAATTTTGTATTAGATTTATTGGCCAATCCTGTGCTACCACGTGGCGGCCTGGGATTGGTCCACCTTATGCCCAGTCGGCATCCAGTCAACTTCCAAGTCACTGCCCATACTACCACATGTTCAATCTCCATTGGTCCATACGTACATTCCATGTCACCTCTTCCGTACTATATGGATGCCACGTGTCACCCTGGCAGTGGTGCCACGTGGCACCCCCATTTTGCCAAATTTGTCTGTTTCAACAATACAATAGAACGCAATAACTTTCTCATACGGAGTCCATTTGAGGTGAAATGAATTTCGTTGGAATCGTCTCGACGAGCCCTTCGATCTGGTGCTAGTTTTGCTAAGATTGGAGGACTTAAAAAAAATTTCCTTCTTGGATCCTCCTGGATCATTCCTCCCCACTAAGAAGCTTTTGGGCTCCACAAGCCTTTACTAATCAACAGATAGGTGAGGGAATTGCTCCCTCACATTCTCCTTCTTGATCCACTTGGATTTGCTTGGATGAGTGCCTCTAATTCCCACTCGAAGATAATCAACATCACCTCTATGAGAAGTCCTTGTCCTTCTGTCCAAGACGACATCTTCCTTTAGATCATCCATGTACTCAGGAGAAAATTCATCAACTGATGGAAATGAGACATTATCCCTTTTATCCATGATCATGGGAGGCTCATAGAGTTTCAAGTTCTCCACATTCACCACTGAGTAGATATGCATGTATGGCGGTAGCTCTAAGCGAAAGGCATTCATCCCAATCTTCTCCAAGATGGTGAAGGGACCATATCTAATAGGCTTGAGCTTCTTGCCTTCTCCTTTCATCCTCTCCTTGCTGATGTGAAGCCACAATTGATCTCCCACCTGAAACTGATGATCAACTCTATGCTTGTCATGGCGATCCTTGTACTAGGCTTGACTCTTCTCCAACTGCTCTTGCACTTCTTGATGTACCTATTGAACTCTCTGAATGAACCTGCGGGCTTTGTCTTCATACTTGGAAGTGCTTGAACCAACCTCTCTCCCATAAGTCAAGTCCAATGGAGTCTTTGTAAAGTACCCAAAGCATGTCTCAAATGGCGAGCTCTGAGTGGAAGAATGCATAGCCCTGTTGTAGGCATGCTGCACATACTGGATCTGCTCATCCCATAACTTAGGATGCTTGTTGAAATAACCTCAAAGCAAATGAACAACTATCCTGTTGACTACCTTTGTCTGTCCGTCGGTCTGTGGATGGAAAGCGGTGCTCCTCTTCAGCTTGGTCTCCATCATACACCATAATTTTGTCCAAAACTCTCCAAGGAATCGAGAGTCCCAATCCAAGATAATGGACATAGGGAGTCCAAAGTGAACCCATACATGTCGAAAGAAAAGAGAAGCAACCTACTCTGCAGTGACTTGCTTTTTACATGGCATAAGAATACACATCTTGCTAAACCTATCCATGACCACATACAAGTAGTCATGACCCCTCCTAGACATAGGCAAACCCCCCACAAAATCCATGGAAATTCTTTCCCAAGGATGGGAAGGAACAGGAAGTGGTGAGTACAGCCCCAATTTTCTATTAGTGGGCTTACAAGTAGAGCACATCACACACCCCTTTACATATTTTGTTACAATGTCTTTCATGCGAGGCCAATACACGAGTCTTTGCAAATGAGCCAAAGTCTTACCTACCCCAAAATGCCCTGATACAAGAGAAGTATGAGCTTCTCATATTACATGGACTCTTTCACTGATAGGAACACATAGCTTGCCCAAATGATAGAGAAACTTTCCCTGCAAATAGTAGTCTTCCACCTGTGTTCCATTGGTTAGCTTCTCATAAATCTCCTTGAAATCATCATCAGTAGCATACTGCTCGATATAACTTTCATGGGATAAAGAAGCATTTTTTAAAACAATAGATGCAACAATAGGAGGTCTAGAGAGCATATCTGCCACTTTGTTACTAGTACCCTTCTTGTACTTGCTCACTAGATGGAATTGTTGAAGGAATCCCATCCACCTGAAATGACGAGCTTACTGGAACTTAGTATAGGACTGGAGATACTGCAAGGGATGATGATCAGTATGGATAATTGTCTCCTTACCCATCAAGTAGTGTTTCCACTTCTTCACACTCTGAACCAAAGCATACAACTCTTTGTCATAGGTGGGGTAGTTGATCACTGCTTGAGTAAAAGTCTCTGAATGGTAGCAAATAGGCTTGCGTTGCTGCATCAATACTGCCCCCATGGCATATCCACTAGCATCTGTCTCTATCACAAATGGTTGTTGCAAATCAAGCAAGGCTAGGAATGGGGCGGTGCTGATATTTCCCTTCAATGTGTCGAAGGCTTTCTGCTGCTTACCTCCCCACTACAAGGATTTCTTCACACTTGTTAAGGCATGCAAAGGAGATGCTATGTATGAGAAGTTCTGAATGAACCTCCTCCAACATTGAACAGCTCCTAAAAATATTCTCACTTCAGTAGCATTATTAGGCTTAGGCCAATTGACAATTACATCAACTTTTGAAGGATCAATTTTTAAATTTCCACCTCCTACAATATGACCCAAGTAAACTAATGAAGTTTTTCCAAATTCACACTTTGACAATTTTACATACAATTTCTCCTTTTTCAAAGTATCTAATACTTGCTTTACATGCCCCACATGTGCTTCCCAAGTTTTGTTAAAGACCAAGATATCATCTAAGTATACAATGACAAAATCATCTAAGAATGGTCAGAAAACATCATTCATTACCCACATGAAGGTTGTAGGTGCATTGCAAAGCCCAAAGGGCATCACCAACCACTCAAATAGACCTTGCTTGGTCTTCAAGGCTGTCTTCCACACATCACTTTCTGCAATTCTGATCTGGTGGCAGCCACTGCGCAAATCCAACTTGGTAAAGAACACAACATATTTCAACTGGTCGAGCAAGTCATCTATGCGAGGAAGTGGGTATCAATTCTTCATCGTTATCTTGTTGAGAGCCCGATAGTCAACACACATCCTCCATGTGCCATCTTTCTTCATCACCAACACAATCGGCGAACCACATGGAGAGGAGCTGGGTCTGATCACTCTTTGGTCCAACAAGTCTTGAACCTGCTTCTTAATCTCTTCCATTTCAACTATGGACAACCTATACATACCGACATTAGGAAGAGGGGCATCCTTTTGGAGATGGATCTCATGTTGAATATCCCTTTTGGGAGGCAAACCTGTAGGTTCCTGAAATATTTCATCATAGTTAGCCACAATATCAATCATAGCCTTTTTATGAGAAGGATCACAACCTTTGAAAGCATCAGATGCCTTGGCATATTTTGCTCTTACAACCATGAGCATGTATCTCTTATTAGTGTTGATGAGTCTCTTCATATATCCTGTACTAACAAGAGCAGTGTTAGCCTTGATACTGTGAGCTCTCATGATGTACTCCACCCCATTTTTGGTGAGATGGTACTTGTTCTCGTGACGGAAGAATACTACTTTTCGATCATACAAGTATGGGATTCCCAATACGATACCGCAGATGTCAAGAGGAACAACATCTAAGTCAACCTCATCGACCAAATTTGAAGCAATAGCAAACCTTAACCTGCATTTCTTAGTCACATGTAGCTTAGCATTATCACATACCCATCCAAGACGATAAGGCTTGGGGTGACATTTAGTCTGTATGCCCAACTTCTTAACAATTGATTCTGAGATCAAATTTACTTGAGAACCCAGATCAAATAATGTTTCAATCTTTGTATGCTTAGACACAACTCTCATGTGAAACAACTCACTTCTTCTTTTATCATTTTCTTTAGAAACATGAGTAGAACTTGAACCAATATGAGGAGTTTTGTTACCTTGCATTCCCACAGCTGTAATCATGGTTTTGTCACCTGAGTCGAAACCCAAATCTCATTGCGTTGCTGCAACAGTATTTTTCTTCTTTTTGCCTCCATAATGCTTTGGCCTCTGTTCAAGATGCAACTTCCAACAACTTTGTTCATCATGCCCATCATTGTCACAATGTTTGCAATGGAGCTTTCCTCCTTCCTTCTTGGCAGTAGCTGTCTTCTTGATCTTGTCTTTCTTTTTGGACTTGTGGTTGTTGTTGGGCTTCAAAGGATTCTTCGGATGGTCTTCTTGCAAATTCTCCCCCCTGCTCTCAAGATGAGTAGCCTGAACACTTGCTTCATCCACACTAGTAGGATTCAACAACAACAAAGTATGGCGTAGATAATGATGAAGAGAACCAATGTACTTCAAAACAGTGTCAAGAGAATCTAAATAAATATTCAACTCTAAAGCTTTCTTTCTAAATTCTTCAGTAAAATTCTGAACACTCTAACCCTTGCCTTGTCTAAAACTTTCCCAATCCATCATATCCTTTTGAACATAACCCAATGGATAAAATTACTTACGTAAAGCAGAAATGAAAGCAGACCACGATGAGAGAATATTACCCATTTGTTTGCTACCTTCATGAAGCTTGATTTCCCACCATACAAGTGTGGTGCCTGTCAGCCGAAGTGAAGCCAACTGAATCTCCACATCTTCTTCTTTGATCTGCTGGGATTGGCAATAGACCTCAATTTGCCTTATCCAATTCTTCAACTTCTCTGCATTCGCTTCCCCATTGAACATGGGAAAATCAAACTTCACATCGAGCTTCAATAAGGGCTTTTTTTGAGGCTCTTTGTGAGGAAACTTGGAATGCTGAGAATGAGATGAGGAAGAAGCACTTGAACTTGTGCTTGAAGCTGAAGGTGAAGAGGGAGGCTCATGAGGCTCTTCGCCACCTCCTCCTTGGTTAACTAAAGCGTTGCCTTCATCCTTCACTTCTTTGTCTTCCTTCTTTACTTCACTGCCTTTTCTTTCTTTTGCCATGCATTCTTCATAGTCTGCAAACAACTTTTCTACCTTGTCGGCCATCATGTAGAAGACCTTGTGAAATTTTGCCTCCATCTCGATGCGGGCATCATTAGCATCCATCTTCCTCCTTTGGTGTGCACGTCCAATCTCAGAATTGTAAGGCTCTAATGTACCCTCACCAGCTTGCAGTTTAGCCCTCGTGAGCATCCACACTCACAATCCAATGTCAAATAAACATGCTCTGATACCACATGATCCGAAAACAAGATCTTTGCTACTCTATAACGTTAACATGAATTGCATAAAGAGCATGAATGAAGCTCACAAATCCATAAGAAGAGAACCAAACAGCATAGACAATACACACATAAAGACAACAAGTTGATAATGGAGTTTGTCCAGGATGGACCACGTCTCCAGGCCTTCTTCTCAATAGGAGGGACTATCTATAATCTCAGCATAAGGAAAAATACATGGCAATGATACAATGATACCTTGGAGACAATTGTTAGGAAGAGAACCGCTGCCCAAAACACAACAAGACTGCTTCCAGCAACTCCGAATCCTGAAGACGGTGTAAAATGAGTACAAACACTCGTACCTTCCTCCTATAGAGCTATGCAATCTCCCTTCTCTCCTTTAGCTACAAAGTCTCCACTCCAAAGCATGCTCTTTAAATGGAAATTAAGTGAGTTTATATAGACTTGGTTTGCCCCTCTTCACATTTTCCTCATGTTCTCTTTGGTTACAATAAATTTTCCTCAATGGGCATGGAGTTACAACTCCTAAGTTGGTTCTCATGTGGTTGGGATTTTTATTAAAAAAATTTAGTTGGAAATTTACCAACTATAGCATATTCTATTAGCCCTTTTTATAACCTACCCATAATGGCATTACAAAATACCAAAACTTTGTTACAAGTCAAAATGGCCCATGCCATTCTTTGGCAAAATAGCCACATGCCAAAACCACCATATCCAAAATTCGTCGAATAACCATGTGGTGGTTAGGTCATAACAAATGGAATTACATAATAAACAAACATATTTAAAAATACCCTTTTAAAATGGCATGTAATTTGTTTGCAAAAATCACTTTTCACATGTTATCGAAAATTTGTTATAAAACATGTGACCATGTGTGTTACCCTATGGGAGAGTTGATATCACATGGATCATCCACTCCAGCATGATTTTTGTGGGTTGGAGTTGTAACAAACTCCCCATGGGATCGGTACCTTGTCACATTGAAAACCACGGGTCGGGGCTTGCCCCGGCCCCGACCTTAAATAAATTTTATTGAATGTGCATACCAAGAACCACACGTAGCCCGAGTGGCGAAGGCGCTCAGCATTCTTTGTAGAGGTCATGAGGTCGAACCCCACGGAGGCCATAATTTTGTATTAGATTTATTGGTCAATGCCGTGCTGCCACATGGCAGCCTAGGATTGGTCCACCTTATGCCCAGTCGACGTCCAGTCAACTGCCAAGTCACTGCCCATACTGCCACGTGTTCAATCTCCATTGGTCTGTATGTACATGGCATGTCACCTCATCTGTACCATACGGATGCCACATGTCACCCTGCCAGTGGTGCCACGTGGCACCCCCATTTTTCCAAATTTGCATGTTTCATCAATACAACAGAACGTGATAACTTTCTCATATGGAGTCCGTTTGAGGTGAAACGAACACTGTTGGAATCGTCTTGAAGAGCCCTTAAATTTGGTGCTGGTTTTGCTAAGATTGGAGGACTTAAATTTTTTTTCCTTCTTGGATCCTCCTGGATCAACCACAAGAGTTGTTCATCATCTTTAAACACCTACCAGTGATCTATATTTTCCGGAATTGAAGGTCTAAAATTAATTTTCATCTTTCCATTCCCACTAATCATTTCATCTGATGGCTGGAGGGTGGATTCTACTACTACCAACTTATCTTCTAACCCATTCATTTCCCTATGGATCTTTTGAATGTTAAGTGCATCAAACCATTCCAAAGTGTCCCATGTGGCATTTCTATACTTCCTTAGTCTATCATTTTTGCATTGATACTAATTCTTAATCTAGAGGACAACTAAGTTTGAATCACATTTTATGTTCAACATCTTTATCCCCATGTCTTTAGCAGTTTCTAACCCTAGGAGCAATGCCTCATACTTGGCTACATTATTTGATGCTTCAAACTCTAACCTGAAAGCAAAGTTGTAGACTTTATTTGAAGGAGAGATGATCATGATGCCTGCACCTTTTCCAGCTTTAGAATAATCCCCATAAAAGTACATTTTCCAAACTTCATCTATCTTTTCATTTTTAATGTTTTCCTTAATCGGGTCCATGAAATTTGACAAAATAGCATAGTTTCCAAAGTTATCAGTGAAATGAACAAATTAATTTCTGGGCTTCTTAGGGTTTTCTACATGTCGTTTCCTTAGATTCTCTCTATGGAGTATCACCCTAGTGTTTTCTGATGCAGGTATAGTAGCATATGTCCAATCTATTTGAATGTACCCACCAAGCGTTGCAGCCCATTTTCTGGATAGAAACATACCCCAATTATCTGGAATATCTATCACTACCACATCCATCAACATGTCGATTTCAGGATTCTTGGCCAGCTTAACTTTTAAATTTAAGATTATCCCTACCACTTCAAATTCTCTTGCATCCATTGCATAGACATTGTGGTAGGGTCGGGGGACCCTTAGATTTAGTTTTTCCATTACTTTTCTTATCATAACATTTGATGAAGAACCTAAATCTAACATGCAGTTATGAAGGAGAAGGTTATCAACTAAGAGGGAGACATAAAAAGGTGGGTGGTCTTCTCTTCTCGGATCAACACTATTGAGAACTATAGGCATATCTATAGGTTCAATATGTTCAGCTTCAAATATAGTATTATTATTAGGGAGAGGATCCTCTTTGACAATATTATGAGTTTTACATTGACTATCCTCTATGGATTTCAACAACTTTTCCATTTGACCAGGAATTTTAAGGACATTAGTTGCATAAACATGAATCTTTGCACTACTTATCCATTCTCGCATATCAACATTTGGTTCATGGATAATAGGGGGATCTGGGATAGGAGGAACGGTTACCTTTGGCTTGTACCGTTTAGACGGTGATGGCTTCTCCTTTATTTGATAAACTACAATATTGAATCTGCCCTCCTTCATTTCCTTGATTGTTTCCAGAGAAGGCAGTAAACCATAAAAGTTGGAAAGGAGGTCCTTCTCAAAACTGTAATCCATGTCCTACTGCAGATGTTGGTTTGATAAAGGGTAGGTTTGGCCTACCATGTACACATGATCAAAATCGCTTGATGTTGTTTCTTGATTTCTGACCTCAAGAATTCCACATTCTATAACCTGGTTTGCAATATAGCAAGTGCTTTCTTGGTGGAATTGATCACAAGGTCTACACCATGGAATGGCTTCTTCTACCATGTTAGTTGAGTCTAACTGATTTGGAATCCTAGGTTCCTGCTAAGGAGCTTTCTTTTGATACATCTGATTCTATTTAGGCTGAAAGTTCCTAGGTCTATTATTTCTTTCAATTTTGATTATTCTATTGTGCATATGATTTAGTTGCGCAGACTGATTTTCCATAAGTTGGCTTTGACTAGTAACCAAGTATTTTATCATGCAGTTACTTTTTCCATGGGATCTTTAGAGGTTCCCTTTTATTCTAATTCAATGGATTTACCCCACTCTTTGTTGTATGAAGTGTTTCCCCTAGTGTATCCTAGAATGTTGGACTTTCCTAAAGACTGCATATTCTTTTCTATTTTCTCGGCCGATTCCTGAGCAGTTTTTAGATCAGTCAGCTCTTTGTCTCTTAACTGGTACCTCAAATCACCAGTGAAAGCTTCGATGTAAGATATGAGGATGGATGAATCCTTTGGGTTGATTTCTTTAGAGAGTTCCACAACCATGTTCCTGAAATTAGTGTTAAATTCATCCATGGTTTCATTCTCCATCTTCTTTATGTGATGAAGGGCAGCAAGCAGATGTCTTGGTTCTTTATTTTCTTCCCATTTCTTCTTAAAACCATCTAGGAATTCACTAAGAGTTTTATATGAATCATCACCTAGGTCAAAGTACCATTCTGCAGCATCATCCTCTAAGGATAAAGCAAAGAGTTTCGTTTTGACATCTTCATGGTTATCGGCAGCATCATTGCAATAACTGACCGGGTGCTTTTCAAACTTTCAAATGTGAGACTTGGAAGTGATGGAATTATTTCCCTAGAATATGGGGAGCTTCTTGATAGCATCATTTGGAATGTCATGAGGAGTACCTGCTATCCGAGAAAAGTCAAGGGGTTTGTAGAATTTCGTCATTTCTTGAGATTGGTAGGGATGAATCTCTACAAATATGTGATGGATATCTACGAGAGATTGGTCTCCTAAATCTTCAAGGTTTCTATGAGAAGTTTGCATATTCAATGTTTCCCTAATAAACCTTTCGGGATCAAGGAGAGGACTGAATAATTGTCAGCGGTTTCTTTGGGTAGAAATTATTAAAGGGATGTTAGACAGTGGAGTTTCTAGATGGATCGAGTTTTAATTTTTATGTTTTTTAAAGACTAGATCAATCAAAAAATTTATATATTTTTAGTTGTTTAGAAAAAAGTTAAGCTAAGTCGTACTCGGGAATAAAAAGATTTATCTCCGGCAATGACGCCAAAAAGAGTTGCCACCTTTCACACACCTAGGTTACGTGGCATAAATCTTCAAGCCACTCGGTGTGTCCTTGGGGGCAAGTCTCGAGTCAAGGCTGTCACCTTGTTCTTGACTCCTCCGTTTAGGCTAACTCCTAACGAAGCCAAAGGGGGCAGACCCTATTGAATTACTAAGGCTAATTACTTAGTGTGATGGTGTTATAATGATTAAGTTGTTTATGAGTTTTGAATTTAACCAATGAAAGCAAAAGATAACAAGATGCAAGATTTAAAGCATATAAGCACAGTAATGACACTCAATATAGATATATAATTGAAAGAAATGATCAAATAAATCACCAGTTCCTTAAATGGAGTTAACAGAGAAAATAATGTGCTTGCATGCACTTGAATGAATGTTTTGCAAATGTCTCTTGGTATATTTTAAATTAGTCTGGAATGTGAATGGATTAAATTAGGCGAAAAGGGGACTCCAGATATACCCGAGGGGTACTTGGAGTATGTCCAAAAGTGAACTTTCACGGCTACCTACAAGGTGTTTGTTGGATGGAACATAGTCTCAGAGATTATTGTTCATAATGGACCCATTAGGGTACGATAGAGATTGGCTCCTTGAGATCACTTTCGAGTTGTTCCCACTCATTTCGGTATTTTTCCACCGCTTACAGTTCATTCGAGGAATTGGGTTTTTACCTAATGGTTTGTCAGTTTAGGAGGTGAGGAATAATTAATCTAGTTACTCAATTGCTTTTGATGCAGCTTGACTGATCAGATGAACCAAAGGCAAGTACAACGGATACACACTGGAGTCTTCGTTATGTTTAGTAAATTTTAGAAGAGGTGTTCTTATTAAAAAGAAAACCCTCCAGGAACCTCTTTCGGTCCAAGTGGACCTCAATTGGGGAATCAAGGAGGGGTTGATTTTATTATTATTAACAAACAAAAAATTTAAAAAAGGAATCAGAGATACACAACACCGGTTTTCTAAATAGTCCTACCATGCATCTCTTTCCCCTTGCGGGTCAATTGGGAAGTCGTGGGGTAAGTAGTATGATTAGTTTTGAATTGAAAATATGGAATAATGAAAAATATTATCAAATTATACAATCCTACATGTCAATACTAAACTAGAACAAAAAAAAGGGGAAAATGCAAAAAAGTGAAACGGACGCGGATCCCCCCTAGGGGGGTGGGGAGCGGGCTCAAAAGAGCCTTCTCAAAAAAGATTTCATTTTATTATTATGGGTTAAAATATCAGCAAACTGAAATATCAGAAACCTCTTGGTCCTTATACGGGATGAAACCAAGATCTTACAACTTTTCAAAATTTTAAAATTTCAGTCAAAGAGGAGACCCCTGGGGGGATTTGAACGCTCATGAGGCCACTTTCTAACAGCAGATTATTTTATTTTATATTACACCTGATAAAAATCAGCAATCATGTTAGAATAAAATATGCCCCAAACCACTTTAAGAGTACCTTTGGGTCAGCCTACGTTAACTCAAAAAATACTAAGTTAAAACTAGCTAAATAGGTGAAAAAGGAACCAAGGAAAGAAAGATTTCCTTGGGATATTGGCTTTCTGTTTGTGCATACAATGAAATAAGCACTGATTTTTGGATTTAATCTTTTTAAAATAGAAAATGAAATCTACAGTATGCAACCTACGAAATCTCCTTAACTTGCCATGCAAAACGGATGATTTCCCTAAGCTAGATCTAAAATGCTTAATGATACTTTTAAGAAATGAGATCTAGAATATGAGCTTTGAAATACCAGATCTATGTAAGTTTTAATTTAATATAAGAGATCAAAATTCTAACAAATCTTTCGAACACAGTAACCAGGTAAGAAAAATGATTTTTTGAAGGAGAAAGAGAGAGAAAGAGTTTTGGAAGACTGGGAATGTTGGGATTTAGAGTCTACTTTGGTGGAACACCAAGGGACTATGTCCTCTAGAAGATCTTCAATATGAGGAATATGCAAACCAGCTCAACCTCTTCTACAAGTGATATCACCTGCAACTTAGAAATCCTTGCACAAGAAGATGGTTAAAACATAGGTGCTGCCTGAGAAGATAATTGGAAAGCATGCAATTAAACTTCAAATACATGCAAATCTAATAGATCTGAAACAAGAAAACAATAAGAGCATAAATAAAACTAGAATAAACTCTTACCCTAATAGGAGGGAGTTCTCTCCTTCAATGTCCACAATTAACCAGCAAAAGCAAAGATAAATAACACAGATTATACCTCATAAGCATTTGACAATCACCATCCACACATGAAGAGCATTACACCATATATCTTGCCTCCAAATATTATTTATTCCAAAAAAAAATAAACAATAAAAATAGTACAATAGAAACAACACCTCAATCCCAGTTCTAACTAGCTTGGAATAGGTGATATGATCTTTATTTTAACAAAAAATAGGATATCCAGCACAGGGGGGGCGTAAATCCCAAGGAGACAGACCATTGCAGCTGAAGGAGAGTCCATCAATGCCGATCTGAAGCTGAACTGAGCTTCCACTAAGCCTACTTGTCAATCAGGGGGTTGATTGAGCTGACACATCAACCCACATACTGACACATAAATCCACAGAGCTTCCAGGAGAGCCCACACGTGTGGAGGAGAGAGAGAGGGAACAATTCCCCATAAAGGATGTTGAAGTTCAACTTTGGATATGTCCATATCACCTCCTTCAGTCAAGGATTTGTTAGATCTAGTCAATCTGATTCAGATCTGACTGATTTCAATCAAATCGACTGAGAATCCACTAATCTAGGATTTTGGATTTGCTCCATTATTCATCAATTTATTAATTAAAATAATCAATAATTGATTTTTTGGGGTTTTCTAACCTGAGTGATGGAAAATCACTCAAAACCTGAAAATAGTGGGTCTATGGGTATACATGGTGCTCTTAGCTTGAAAATGAGCACGCCCATGACTAAAACTAATTATTTGGCCCACTTTTATTACAAAATGAATTTTTCCAAAAATAGCCTAAGTTTTTGTGGAAAAATTAAAATTAAAAAAAAATAAAAACCTAGGGGGCCTTAGACATGTTCATATGACTCGACCATGATCCCTAGAATGTTTATACATTGACACATAGACTCTAATAACCTCAATAGACCTAAATTCCAAGCCAACCACCCCAACTTTGGATGTATTGAGTGAAAAACTCAGAAATTATCACTCGTTTATTCAACAACCAATAATAACCAAGGGAAAAAACACCCTAGGCTAATCGGATTGACAAATAAAGTCTAAGAGACTGAGTCTTTTATAGACACCATCATTCTAGAACATTTATTACAATTCCCCCATGGGGTATGAACATGTGATATAGTACAACAAGCACTTCTGAAGGTCTTTTGAAGTGCGAACAAAAAATCTTTTTCTGGTTCACCAGGCTCACTTGATAAAAAACCACTAAGTACAACTTAGACGGTAACATGCCGTACTCAAAGTTTCCATTTCGTTGAAGCATATTCATAAATCTACATGTTTATATCAGGTTACTACAACCATCAAGCAATCTACCCTTATCACTATTTGAGAAGAAGTGAACCATCAATCTGGGAAATTAATTATTTGCATAGCTAGGAAATTTTTAGGCATTCGTTATCTTCTGAATTTGGGCATCACTTTGATCACTAAAAGTAGTTGTATAGTCATCTGCAATTCAACTCTGTTAAGGCTTAAAAGACCGCCATCTTAGTTATTGTTATCCAAGGTACTTCTCAGATCAGATCTGATAATTTTGTGAATTTACATCATTTCTACGTTGTTGTTATTTATGGATATATATTGCAATTTTCATGAATCTCTAGGTTAAGTCTGCTATTGGATACAAATAAATATCATTACTGAGTATACATATCAGCAAGTCTAGTATTATAAGGAACCTTGAATTGTGTCGTGAAATATCCATTTGATTACGAGAAATGGGGCTTACAACAATAAACTCGATGCTTTGTTCTTTAGGGTTTAACGAGCATGACAAAGACATAAAGTACACTCGAAATCTTTTCATGTTTTGGTCCAAAGCATGAAAAATAGAAAACTAAGCTCATACCAGGGGTTCCTTTTCCGTAAATTTAGTCCCTCAGGTCCGGAAAAGAGATAAACCTATGCCTGAGAATACTCTTCTCAATTCAGAAAGAAAAGAGAGGGATCCTTTCTCGTATTATTCCACATGGTTCGAGAAAGAGATAACCTACCACCAATGTGGATGGCCATTCACATATTCTTAACGAGCCTGAATGGACAAGTTTACTCGGCAGTCAAGTCTATTTTGAGGAGTCAGACTTGGGCCTAAAGAAACTCATAATCATTCCCATGAAGTTTTAATGAGTTTGAAAAAGTCAACTCGCGGCCTCCTTACTGTTTTTAACGAGCTCGAAGGAGAGCAGAAAGAATGCTCTAAATGCGAGGAGACGAGTGTCATAGACAGGAAAAAATAGTTCCAAGCGCAAGGAACAAACCTATGCATAATGCAAGGAAAGTGAGCAAGATAAGGACACTCGGGGAACATCTCCTTGGGGTAAATGTTGTCAAGTCGCAAAGGCAAAATGATACAAGGCTAAGCGATGATGAGAATAAAGATGAGGGCTTATACAACGAGCTAAAAGCGTGGAATCCGGCATCAGGCTCATAAGCGTGAGCAAGGCATATGCAAATGCAATTACAACTTGAACAACAAGTTGAGGCCCATAAATAGTTGTGAATCCAACTAATAATCCTGTCTCCAAGAAACAACAACATCAGAAGAAATGATCCGATGCGGGTCACTTTGGCAGAAACACTTGTGACTTTGCTATCTTCTACAAAAGGAAAAGTCAAGGCAGAATCAACCGAAGAAGATTCTATAGGACCAAGGCTCGAGGGTTTATAATCAATAAGATCAACCTAAAAAGAGAAGCGAAAATCAACAAGGGAGATAGAGTCTGCAGGAACAAACTCAATATCACAGGAGCTGAGAAATTCATAATAAAAAATAAAACTCATCAGGATCACTGACTTGCTTTTCAAATGAAGAATCAAAAGACTCAACAAAAACCAACATAAGAAAAAGGGAAGGCTTACTAATAAAATCAGGGTTAGAATTAATCACAACTGAAAAATAAGGTCAGACTGTATCAAAGACTGCAGGAAGACTTCATCCGAAAGGAGAAAATCATCCGAGATAGGACACATATCTGAACTTTCAAATGGATGGACAGAGTGTAGAGAATGCTCTACAATTTGTATAGGATGACTCACCCGATCAACTGCTGGGACCAAGTCCCGAGAAGGTAATCATGAAAACAGAGGCTGCCTCTCAGTAGCAATTGAACACAAAGGACAAGAAGCCACATAGTTCACCTGTGGCGGGTTAGTGTCTACAGAAACACTGGGAACCAATAAAGGAAAGACTTGGTCTCTAGTTGGGTCAAGAGATGGATCAAGAAAATCCAACTGATCGATAGTGACAATTTATTCTCCATGATTAAAGTACATCACCCGAAAGAATGTTGACACCACAGCTTGCATGGCATAGACATAATCACATCCAAGGAGCATATTAAAGTCCAAGGGGTCTTCTATCACCATGAAGTCAACTAAGACGGTATTCCCACCCAAAGTAACAGGAGTTTGAGCAAGAATTCCCAAGGCTATACAAGTTCTTCTATCAAACGCCAGTAACTGACTAGCAGTCGACACAAGGCTGGGAGATCCCATACCTCGCCAAGCACGAGCAGACAAAATACTAAGTGAGGCTCCTTCATCAACAATGCAACGAGCAATTGTATAGGGTTCAACTTTGACCTTTATCTAGAAAGGTGCATGGGAAGGAAGGCGTGGATCAACTAGGCTATCCCAATTAAAGGAAGCAATCCGAGGGCTTGGTGGGGGTTGATCCGAAACAAGTTCAGTGCCCCCTTGTTTAGTAAGATCTGAACTGGCAGTGAAGAAAATGTGACTAGTAGACACTTCACTCTCCAAAGGAAGAGTGGGATTGATCGATACTGGGATCGATTCAACCGCTTGGTGAAAGTCACTCTCCGAAGGGAGAGTGGGATTGACCAAATATGACATTGGTTCAATCACATGAGGAGCACTCTCCAAAAGAAGAGTGGGATCGACCACATCTGAGATTTGTTCGACCACTTGATCAACCAAAGGTTGAGTAGGATGTTGAGAAACTATAGGGTGTTCAGAAGAACGAAATCCATGAGTCTTGGACCACACTCTTCGCACCTCCGGGATAGCAGGGCATAGATGAGTAAGATGATCTCCCTTGCATAGCACACAAGGGAACTGAAGATGATGCTTCGAACGACCAGTTTTCTCAACCGAGTCAACATGACTAGCAGTGGATGATTATTTTCTCTCAACATGACAAGTAGAGGATGAGAGTTTTCCCCCAGCATGAACAACAAAGGCTGGGTGACAGGGTCCAACCTCACTAAGAGAGGCTGGTTGTTGAGAGACTCCATAATGTTCAAAAAAGGGATGACCATGAATCCAAACTATTTGCACCTCAGCAATAGAAGGGCATTTATAAGTAAGGTGGTCTCCCTCACAAAGCTTACAAGGAAACTTGAGCTTGTGTTTTGAACGGGTAGACTTGTCAACAGTGTCAACATAACTCGCAGTGGTTGATGAATTGTCTCCAGCGTGAAGTACAGAGGCTGAGAGACTGCCCCCAGCGTGCCTGGTAGAGGCTGAGAGACTGGGTCCAACATGACTTGTAGAGGTTGGATAGGCACCATTAACATGAACAACAGAGGTTGAATGGTTAGGATCAACATGCTTTGCAGCAGTTGAGTGTGTTCCCCTAGTGTGAACAACAGAGGCTAGGTGAACGGATCCAACGTGAACAACAGAGGTTGGATGGGGAGGTTCAACTTGAACACCAAAGGTTGAACGAGTGCACTCAACGTGAACACCAGAGGCTGAGTGACCGGATCCAACATGACCTGAAAATGTTGGAAGGATCCCACCAGCTTGATCACCAAAGGATGGATGGATAGCTCCAACATGAACAACAGAGGTTGGATAAGAAGGTTCAACTTGAACAACAGAGGTTGAACGGGTGCACTCAACGTGAACACCAGAGGTTGAGTGACTAGATCCAACATGACCTATAGAGGTTGTATGGGTGCCCCCAGCCTGAACAACCGAGGCTGGGTGGTGAGGTTCAACTTGACTTGCAGAGGTTGAAAGGGTGCCCCCTTGCTTATGTGCCTTCTTCCTATTCCTCCTTCTTTTACTCCTTGTAGACTGTCGGTTACTAGTATTAGTACTTTCACCGCATGAGGTAGAAGGAGGAGGAGAATTAACTACAAGTGAAGGGGAAATAGTGTTTTGATGCCCTTGATATAAGGATCTTACTTGGGAAGCATCAGGAGCATTCAGGACAGTTGGAGTGGAAAACAACCACACCGGTAGCCCTAGGGTGAATCCCAGAAGATTCAAGGTGGCCATCAAGGGAACACCAACATTCCCTGTGAGAGGAATAGGTCAAGGAGATCCCGTCATGGGGATCTCTTGGTTTGTGCTCAAAGGGGTGTTAGCCATAGTTTCAGAACAAGAGACAAAGTCTGAGGTTGATGGTCAACCAAAATTACAAAGCAGACACCTAAAGGCCCACTAAGTACAGACAAACCACACAGCACTCACTAAAAATTCCTAAAGCCCAAACAGACAACCAGGTATAAGATGTACTTTCCAAAAGAAATCTCATGAACGATTACTTGGCGTCCTTGAGGTGGTTCTCAGGCACAAGTGGAGGAATCACCCACCACCCTCCTGCACTTTCCACAAGGGTTACCTTCCAAGCCAGTCCAAGGTCAACCGAAAATAACCTTCCGGTTTGCCTATGTATGAACCCTAGATGTCAAGAGACTAAAGGCTACCTTGGCAATACCAACAGTCTGGGGGGACAGTCGCAAGCCAAACTCGTACGCATGGGCAGGGTAGCTAAGCCCGAAACTCTGTCTAGGACAGAATCCCTGGATGCGTAAAAGTCCTGAGTTACGCTTTGGCAAGGATTCGGAGGGTTATCTCCTCTGTCTAAGCCTCCACGCGGCCTCGTGCTTAACTCCCGTTTTAGAGGAGCTTCCCAGATATAGTGATAGAATAAAGGATTTACCTAGTGATAGGCCAACTACGTCTGAAATTTAACACTGTGGGGAGTTGAAACTCCCTAACCCACAAGTCTAGCCTAAGCTAGTTGGTGTATAACCCTATAAAATAAAACTTACTAATAATTTTTAAAATTATGTCATTTATTTTATGGGTTGTTTCTTACTCAGAGGGTAAATGGCATGAAACTCATGTGGTGTTTTGACTCAAAATTGAAACACAATGACTAAGCAAAGAGAAATGAACTGCAGAAAGCAAAAACTATTCTGTTTATATTTTCAAATAGACACTTGAAAGCCAAAAAAGAACAAAATCTTTTTATATTTTTCCAAAAACAACGATATGCTATGCAATCTAGACTAAAAACCTAATCTATATGCATATAAAGCAAACATATGTTTTTGTATTTTTCTTTTATAAATAAAAAAGAAAAAATCAGCCTATCAACTAATGCAAGCAAATACTGAAAGAAAAGCAAATAGACAACTACTCTATTCCCCACAACGAACCCTAGGTTTCCCTAAAGTTAGATATCAACCTCACTTGAAAAGAAGGCTTACAAAAGTACAATAAGCCAACAACTTTGGAATGAAAAGACTGAGCAAATAAGACTGATATAAACAAAGTTCAAGAAGTTCCAAGCATCAATCTAGACCTACAAACAAAGGCTGCTCAGTACCTTGTCCAACAAGGTCAATCCAAAGAAGGAGGTGGGGCGGGCAAGCAGCACAAACAAGTAAACGTTCTTTTTAATTTTCTTTTATAAAGGCAAAAGAAAAATTACCTACAAAGCAAAAGAATGCAGATAACAAGAACAAAGAAAAAGGAGCTCTGCTAAACAACCACCAAACAAACTCTAGAGTGCTCTAAAGTCAGTATAAACCCTACTTGGAAGGAAGGCTTGCATAAAAGACAAGCCAACTATTTTTGCATGATGAAGTTAACCAACAAAACAAGAAGGAAATCAACACCAACAAGCTTCTGAAATCAAACAAAGATCACTAACAAAGGCTGATCAGAAACATAGGCCAAGAATCAAACCAAGCAAAGGAGATGGGGGAAAGAGCAAAGAACAAACCCTAATGCTATAAAAAGGATTACCACATAGATAGAGAACAAGCAAAAATGATGACACTAACTCCCTAGAGTCATGCACCTGCAGAGGACCCTAAAAGACCTACCCAAAACACCTTCAAACAGAAGAAAAATCATAAAAGAGGAAAAAACACTGTTTAAAGGGGCATTCACGACTGTCTATAAGTGAAACCTGCAAATGAATCGTGACTGTTCAATATAGAAACCTGTGAATGCAAGCAAGTATTCGCAACTGTTCAGAAGAGCAACACGCGAATGGGTGGAAAAATTCCCAAAAAGGTCAAAAACCACCTTAAGAAGGCAGGGGAAGTGTGCTATCAGATTTATAAAGTGTTCCTAAGTGGCAAGAAGGACCTGAAACAATGCAAAAAGATGAAATAAATCAAGAGAAAAACCCCAAACAGACAAGGCTATCCCCAGCGGAGTCGCCAGTTCTGTTGTAAAGGAAAGTGTCATATGGCTAGGGTTTAAGAGGCCATCAACGTACTGGGGTTGAAAGAGAGATGCACAATGTTTAGCAAATATATATAAACAAGATCAGAGATGAGAAAGGTCCACACCTGACTAACTAAAGGCTGGTCCAAGCTTTCTCTTCAATCTTCTTCTTGCTCCTCTCGCTCCAAGAGACCTGCAAAACAAGTTATACCTTCCTCAAACCATTATGACCACATATAAAGAAATGATAATCAAATAAACATGAATAAATGATCTGAATAACATCATCATATGATCATAAACAGAGATTCAATCACACATTTAACAATGATTTGGGAATAAGAAGGACATCACATCTTTATTAATCTTGAAAACAAGTACAAATATACCTTCTCTTCAAGTTTGGCACCTCATGAAACCTTGATCTGGTTCTGTTGCTTCTCTTCTCCAAAGAACTCAGCCTCCAAGCTCTGCAACACAAGAGGAAGACCTCTAGGGAAAAGGTGTGGGAAAAGAGAGTTCTGATTCCTCCAGCATAACAATGCAAAAATCCAAGTCCCCTTTCATGAACCTCCCTACCTCTATTTATATGGTAAAGAACAGATAGGGGCAAAGGCAAAGTGGTTACAACTGAAGGAGTGAGTTGCATAACTACCCAAACTAACTCAAAAGGTGTGTTTTTATGTTTTTATGTTAAGATACATATTCACGACTGGAGGAAAACCCGCGAATGATCTGCGAGTTTCCACAAGAGTAACCCGCGAATATATCCATTCGCGACTTGCAAAACACAAGAGTCGTGAGTGATTCGCGAGTTGCACATAAGGAGAGTCGTGAATACACAAAAAAAAAACGAATTTTTAAGGTATTTTTGGGCATTTTCAGACTTTGGTGTCTTCTGAAAAGTTTTAGCTAACTGAAATACCTTTCCAACGGTGCAAAAATGAGGTCAAACGGAGTTACAAAAATCAAGATATGGGTCCTCCAAGATAGGTGTCTTTTCAGTGACTTTCAATGACTTTCATGAAGTGTCGTCATGGAAATGTCGACATGTGACAGGATCATGGGAAAGTGGTCATAGGTAGAGAAGTGTCATTTTGAGCTATAACAACATCATTTCTACGTTGTTGTTATTTATGGATATATATTGCAATTTTCATGAATCTCTAGGTTAAGTCTGCTATTGGATACAAATAAATATCATTACTGAGTATACATATCAGCAAGTCTAGTATTATAAGGAACCTTGAATTGTGTCGTGAAAGTTCCTAATAATAAAACCTATTCAAACATTACACCCTCTTTTACAAACAAAACATAGGTTAAGGAATGTATTGATCAAAGAAGTGGCAAGATTCATCAACCAAAACACAAGAACAATCAAAATAATCTATACAAGATTCAGTTTGGGATATTATAGTCTTCCACCTAGGATTGTTATTTTCAGTCTTACTGAGTAGTTCTAGTAAGCATATAACATGGGATATGGTCTGGATCAACCTCAAAAATATGGTGGACACGAAGGGACATACCTAGTCTGGATCAGCCTCTAAAATATGGTGGACATGAAGGGACATACCTAGTCCGGATCAGCCTCAAAAACTATGATTTTTATTTTTTATAATAACTTACATAGAATACTGATATAACTAGGGTTCTTCTAGTAGAGATATTTAGATCACTGTACAATATGCTCATACATTATGGATATTACGTAGCTAATACATTTACTGTAAGAATTAGTAGTATGATATGTACTCATTACTTAGCTTGATGCTTCTTCTTATTCCCATTAATTTATGGTGTTCATGTTCTCCTTATTGAAATAGCATGTTTACATTAGTTCTTACTTGTGCTTATCTATGATGTTGTAGATAGAGATAGTTAACCTCAAAGTCAAATTCCTAAAATAAGAGTCACCATATTTAGATATGACCTCCCAACATAGTTTTATTAACTTCATAGTTCAATGATCTACTAAGAATTTAAAATACCCACCTAACAAATAATGCTCAAACATATGGAGCATGTATACCATGGCTAGGCCTTCCACTTTAGTACTGGCATAGTTTCACTTGGATCGAGTCAACGTATTTCTATTAAAATAAAATTTATGAAATAAGATTGATTCTCTAGGTTGTGCATGGATACCTTTCCAAATGATAATTGAAACATTGGCATGTACATGGAATTCAACCATCCACTTAGGGAAAACTAAAATTTCCATCATTACTAGTTTATTTTTTACGATGTTAAGGATGCTTCACCCTCCTTGAAGAAATACATTCGTTGTTTTTATCTATTTCATTCTTCAATTACTCCATAGTATTCTTAATAGTAGCATTGCCATTGATGAACTGTCAAGAATACCCAATTTAACCAAGATTTAGTTGCAAGATATGGACATTAGTGGGTGGAGTAAGTTACTAGTGACAATGATCTTAGCAGGATCAACCAATACACTTTCATGAAGACAACATGTCCTATAGTATTTCCAAAGTGGGTGTACAAGATGCACATTTCCAGGTCTAAAGAAATTCATAGCTACCGACACCTCTAAAAAATCAAGTGAAGAATCAAAATATGAGCGTTCAATAGGTTGTGCATCATCCAATCATCTAAGTATATATATACAAAAAATGTTGCAAGGAAAATCTAAGAGAACATTGCAAGGGCACTGGAATGTAATAGCATTGTACACATCAGATCCCCATTTAGTTGTGAAGGCCATATTATTTATTTTCTTTGGTAATACATACTTATTTGTACTGCAAGAATCCAACTATAAGGAGTAAGTGTTATTTTTGTCCTGCAACATGATCTAGCACCTTGTCACTATAGGGTGTTGGAAACTAATAATGGAGATAAGTGGGATGGGAATTAATCATGGTCATAATTGGGGTTGAGTTCTACAAATCAATAGATATTGGAATTTCTAGTGATTGTGTCTTCTTGTCTTGAATCATAATTGGACTATTCAAATATGATTCTTTTAGTAGGAAGATGAGACTAATAACCAATATTAATCTATTTCTTGTTTTACCCTCTATTTGATTCTAGATTTCAATATGTAGGTCTCCTACCATCTGTTTCGCCGCCACCACAGGTTCTAGAATTCATGGGTTGGGGTGGGGCAACAACTCTCTATTTTGACCAGCTGATTCAGTTTTGACAAGCCCTTGATTATTTTCTCTCCTACCCAGCAAGTCGATAGGTTCCAGCTGCCCCTAAAAGTGAAAGATTCCATACCTAATAACAAAGAAAAACTTTCTTAAATACAAAATGAAATTATTATTAAATAATAGATAATATAGGGTATTACTATATTGTAGGGGATTACTCCCTTAGGTTCCGGGTCCGTCTTAGGCATTTTAATTCCTCGCTAACCTAAAGAGAAGATACGAATTGGATAAGAAGGAGACAAAAGAAAAAGCAAAGAATTTCCTTATTGAGGATAAAGTGAATCATAGTAGCATCCATAGTGATAGTAAATAGTAGCAACAACAACTGCACATTATAGAGGATAACTTCTCCTCATCATCTAATGATTTTCAGTACCCCAAGTGGCCCAACAATGGTGATTCTAGGATTCAATATGTAGGGTATTCCCTTAATAGGATTGGAATCTAGATTTAGTTCTATTTTCATTTCTCCTAACTCTACTTTTATTTGTTACATCTCAATTAAAATATTAGGAAAGAGGTCAATTATTCTTCAAGGAAACCTGTTATAATGCTTGTGCATCCCAATAATTATTGAATGAGGTATTCCTACCTAATACATTTACTATAAGTATTAGTATTAATATCTATATCTCTACCTTTTCCTAAATCAAGTATTTTCAATTACCCACTGCAGTGCAAAGAATGAAAAAATGCATGTACCAGGATATAAAATTCTGACATAATTGAGCGAAAACCCCTTCCTCTTGGTGTGAGGTGGAACGGGGATGATGGTTGACTAAAACTGCACATGAAATGGGTGCCCAAAATATGTTTTCAATCCTAAAAATTCCTTACCAAGCATGAAAAACTCTTACCCTACCTGACCGAAAAACCAGAAATGATGACGATCATGGACTAAGAGGAAGATTGAAAACCTCTTACCCTGACCGAAAAACTAGTTAAATGATGACGATGGTGGAATAAGCAGAAGCCCAAAAGGGCATTACAAGAATGAAAAGAAATCCCTGAGAGCAAAAAACTAGAAAAATTATGACGATGGTTGACTAAGCAGGGAGTGGGTTTTCATATATATAGTTAAACATTTCTCGGCCGAGAGTTAAAAAGGACTCTAATCTCTTGGTCGAGAAATAGTTCTGAGAGTTTAATGTGAAAATTATAGAAATACTCTTGGAAGAGAAAGTTTAAAACTCTCGGCCAAAAATTTTTCCAACAATGGAATAAATATCGGATGAGAGAACTTTAACCGTGGTTAATATCTCGTCTGAGATATATTACAACTCTCGGCCGAAAAAATATGTTCACTTTTTTTTGGACCGAGAAATTGAAAATTATACAAAAAAAATGATTTTTCATAGAATTGTTTCCCAAATTCATGTTTTCACCCATGAATCACCCACGTTCACACATGCATCATGACCGTTTTGAATGAGTTGGAGGCTTATTGGTCCACCTAGGGGGGATGAGGGTCAAATCTAGTGATGACACTTGTATTCTTCTACATGGCCTCCAAGGCCTCTCGATTTTTCCCTATTGTACTATATATCGGTTCTAGACATAGTTACATGTTGGAAACTATTAATAATATCCATTACTGACTTCATGTGTGTATGAAAATTCAGTCTTTTTCATTCATTTTGTGGTTATTTGTGAACTATAGCTAATTGTGATTGTTTATTTGGATTCTATATCTATTTTTGCATTAATTATCACATGGTATCAAAGCTGATTGAAGCTAAAATTGATTCCAAAGTGTTTGATTTGTTGTAAGAGGGATTCTCCAGATAGATTCGAGAGTTTTCACTGTAGGTACATTCAACAATTTGTCACCATCAACGCAAGAAGAGATGGAGAAGACCCATGTTTTGATAACACCATTCAACTAATTCAAATGGAAGGATGAAATGGTTACCCAACTGAGGTCGAAGGTACTCAATAGGATCACCATGGGGATAGAGGTTTAACCAAACTCAACTATTGAGAAATCGAAGTTCTTCAATAGACTTGATGAAGCATTTGGGATTCTTTGTCTCAACATTTTGAGAAACTTTCTCTTTCATGTAAATAGTCTAAACTCTCCAAAATAAGTATGGCAGAAGCTGGAATATTTGTTTGGAAATACTGATGAGATGAGGGGTCACCAACTCAAAAATGAACTCATCTCTTTGAGTCCTGCTCATTTTGATAATATCCAAGATTTCTTCACCAAATTCAAGTATTTGGTTCTTTAACTCAAGCAATGTCAAATAGATAAGAAGGAGGAGAAACCCATACTTTCAATACTTTTGAAGCTAGGACCTAAGTACTCCGTGTTTGTAAGAACATTTCACTCAATCAAGCCTATAGCTCGAAACTGGAAAATTCCATCACTAGCAAGCTTCATGGCTTCTTTGACCTAGGACAAAGATAAGGTAGTGTAGATGGGCACCATCAAATCGATAAAAGACCAAGATATTTATATAGGGGTTTCAAATCCATTCAATGGCAAGAAGAAATCCAAGGATTCGAATCATCCAGACAAGAAGAAGCAAGACAAACCTAGATTTCCTGATGGGGTTGGAATCCTTACAAGAACAAGAACAACAACAAGAATACCAAGTGCACCTACTGTCACAAAGGGTTGCATCTAGAGATTTCATGTATGTATAAAACAACTGATAAGATTGCATAGCTATTGGATAAGAAAAACATCCCAGTCCCAGAGATTGCAAGGAAGAAGGATGGAGGTTCAGGATTACACAACAAAGAGAGGTTCCATGCATTGGTTACTAGTTCTTCATACTTTTCTACCTTCATAATTAATTTAGGAGCATGAACTCCATTGGCCTCTATCAAATACTTATTCACATCCATGTATTTATACAGTGGCCCAACTGTTCGAATGAGTGATGATTCATAGATCTAGGCCATCGGGATTGGAAGGATCGATCTTGAGGATGGGTATTTCAATTATGTATTGTTTGTACTAGACTTGGTAGTGAATATACTATCAGTGTACCAAATGACACACACTAGAGAATCCAAGAGAGTAACATTTACTCCAGACACACTGGACATATCTAAAATATCTACCAACAAGGTGGTGGCTTTGGGATTTGCTGATCATCAAGCTAGGAGGTAGAAATTATCCCATTTCCTTCCCTAATCAATAGAGAAAGTGCTTCTGTCTCATTCCAATAAAACTAGCAAGTTGTGGCATATTTCCATATGAAGTGACAAATACCTCTAGGTGCATTGAACAAAGGTGGCATGGTCGAAGGGATTCCTCCTATCAAGACCACGAATGGTGCATGCATTGGTTGTGTTGTGGGAAAACATCCATATCACAACTATGAAAAAGGGAAATAAAGGAGAGAGACTCAAGTTCTTAAACTCGTACATTCAGAGCTTATTGGACCTCTCCCTACACCTTCATATGGAGGATCAGGGTATGTGTTAGCACCATTTTTGGGATATGAGGTTCGAAGGGCTAAGATTAGTGAAAATTAAAGGGTAAGGTCTAAAATTTGTGTATCAAATTACCTAGAGGTGTGCAAAAGAGGTTTTTATTTTTTTTGAAGGATTTATCTTTAGCTTTGAAATGAAAAATGTTGAAAAATTCCTAAATATGACCTTGGAAATAAGCTAATTATGAAAAATATACTTCAAAGTTATGTTGTGAAACAAAAAAAATTGTGTAGATCTGCAGTGGGAAACATCAGGGACCACAAGTAAATACATAGAGCTAAGATGCATGGTTTAAAAAAATTCATTACCTACGCAATGGTGTTAACTTGCAGATGAAATTAGTCATCAGATCAATAGGAGGATAGAGATCTATGGCCATCATAAGTTCCTCTAGTTGAACATGTGAGGAGGAATAAATTTATCACATCAGCGGAATTATGTAGGTCCCTTATTTTTCAACGGTGGGGATGTGAGGATGAAATAGATCTATGACGGAGGTGGAGTCTGCTATGAGAACTTGCACGAGAAAACAAAGCTTCAAAATCAGCGGAATAGTTTAGAGAATTCACATTTCAATGGTGGATATTTGAAAGAAAAAGAGATCCACGGTGGGTATTAATTCCGCTACAAGAACATGCACGGATAAATGATTTTTTTGATATTTGCAGAATTTGGTAGGCCCAAAAATATTTAACGACAAAGATTTAAGGAGGTATTTGATCTATGGTTCTAATATATTTCGCTTTGTGAACAAGTGTGGGGTAAGTTATGTTGAAAATATGTAGAATCTGGTAGGAGCCTCATGTTTGGACGACTCAGATTAAAACCCGATCTAGATTGACGGTCATGGTAAATTCCGCAACTGGAAAGTGTATGGCAGAACAAAACCTTGGGACTCAATGAAATGTGGTAGGGACTGCACCATTCAATGGTCTTAATGAAAGGATGATCAATATCAACAACTGATACTTATTTCGTTGGTTAAAGGTGCGAGGAAGAAGAAATTTGGTAAGATTACAGAATCAAGTTAAATTTAGGAATATGAAATAGAGGGTGTAGATTTGATCTGATATATATCTATAGATTGAAACCATTATTCTAGTTGAATATGTACACTCAAATTTTAAGGGAAAATCAGTGGAATGAGGTAAACATAAGCATAATTGGATGGTTCTAAATAATGTGTTGTGAGATTAAAGGTAGATAATTTTTCTGGAAAGGGGAATAGTATGATTCTTAAGAATATTAAGAATGGGAGAAAGAGGTGAGTAAAAAGGTGAAAGTAATTGATGGTGAATATCATCAAAGGATAGATCTGTGGTCGTAATTGAATCTGCAGCTCAAAATTTCAAGAATAAAGAATAAAGATGGGTGTTTTAAACAAGGAGAAATATCAATGGATCAAGATGAAGGATACAGAATGGATGGATGGGAGCTATTTTCTCTTAACAAGATGCAGGAATGATATGAAATAAAAAATATATAAAAGTACATGCATGCAGAATTAGTACATTTGTTTATTCTATGCAGTAGAAAGACAAATCCCAAGACTGTGTGGAAGCAGCCAGCTCACACAAAATCCTTGGACCACTTGTCAACAGACTAGGTAGGCTACTTATCCTCATTGAGCAAGTATTTAAATGGCTAGCATAGAAGAGGTAGAAGTACTGAACCTCGAGTATCGAAAGATTGAGGATCTATTTGAGGAGAGAGATTCATAAATTTATAACACAATATTGCTAAATGGACCTATAGAGGATGCTAAAAATAAATAAAACTCCTCAGAGACTAGGGGATAGAGATTCAGAGTGTTTTCAGGTCATTATTTCACTATTTTTCTACATACCAAACCCTAAATTGTCATGATTTTTTCGACTGGTGTGGTAGTACTTACTCCTCTTCTTAGAGGGTAATTAATGATGCTACTAAGTCTAAAATCCTATGTCTAGTCAAACCTTTGGTTATCAAAAAAAAAATTCTCAGTTCCTGTTGAGTTCACTCAAAAGTCCAAAGAGTATAACCAAGAAATCATAATCCAGTACTTTAGAGTGTCTGTCGTTGAACAAAAGAAAGATTTCTTCAAGATTTGTTTCAAACCTGGAATCCTACTACAAAACCATCCATTCCCTATTGATTCTACCTTATTTAATAAAGAATCCCAATGTTTCATAACACTCATGGGCCAATTTCTAGGGTTGGATAGAAATAAGTATGTTACAAAACCTTTAATGATCATGTTATTTTCCCTCAGCACTGGTCATATTGAGTAAGAACAGTCAGGTTAGTCAGTCCAGTCATCTTGCCTTAAATTTGATGAATTCCTAGCTAAAAATATTCATTTTTAGCTAGTGGGTTTCCACCAAGCGAGATCCTTCAGGTTTTAGTCTTATATGCTTAAGATGTTCTTGTCAATCAATGAAGAAAACTTGTAGCACCCTGAAATGGTACTTACAATAGAAATGAACCAAGATTACAATAAATTTATGAATTTTCTTATGTTAGAGGGTTACAATGCAATCTTTCAAAAAATGTTGCCCAAATTTCTACCACATATGAAGGAAATGTTACAGTTCTCTCTTGAAAAGAGAATAGGAGATCGGTTCCTATTTGAACAAGGTACAGTGATAAGATTATATGGGATTTTTCATCCACCCTACATGCTACCTGCATTTTTTACTGTTAGAGTGTTTTCTTTTGAGCTAATCAGGCATAAATTGATAGTTGAGAATGAGCATTTTCTTAATTTTAAGAATTATTCATAGATCAAGTTCCCATGGGTTGTAGGACCATTCATAATTAAGAATAAGTCTTCTCTTCTAATGATAGAAATATTGTTGAGAGAAATGGGGTTTCAAACATATTCTTCCATAAATTATGATCTCCATCATATTATTTCTATGGGGAGAAAAGTTGATAAGAATAAGCCATTTTAACATTTCGAGTTTGTAGGTCTATCTGAGACTACAAACTGGTTGGAATAACCTCATGACACCCAGGGGGATTTCAATATCCAAGAATATTCCACTTACTCACTGCAACCTGGCACTTCAAGCTTGGTTCCAGCAGTAGAAAAGATTACACCCATAGCCAGTTGCTCTAAGAGAACCAATAAAAGAGACCTTTCTGATGCCATGGACATAGAAGAGCACGATACAACAAGAACCCCAAAGAAACAAAAGGTTGAAGAAGCGTGAAATCTTGTCTAAGTATTAGAAAACAAAGTCAATAAAAAGAAACAAATGAGAGCGAAAGAACCTGCATTTGAGGTCAAAGAGTATGTTTTCGCTGAAAAACCCACTTATTCCACCTCACAATTTAAAAACAGATCAGAATTTTTTGACAAATAAAAAGATGATAAGGATATAGCTTCAGAAGAAGCTCTAAAATTGTATGCAGAGGTCACAAAAATATCTAATAAGGATGTATCCCTAGTATCTGTCAAGGATCATTCTCAAAACCCTTTGAATTTTGCAATAGAAACAAAGAATAAGGTTGATGAAATGAAAATGAGAGTAGAGAATATCCCCATTCCCGATATGATTCACTTGCATAAAAAAATAGGGGATAGTATATACACCGACTTGTTGAAAGCTACATTGAAAGTATCTAGATTGCAGTCTAGTAAAAGAAAGATTGAAAATCAACTCAAAAAGTTACAAACAGATTTGTTGGTTGCTAACATACAAGAAGAAAAATGGTATGACACACATTAATTATTAAATGAGAAAGCGAACACTATTCAATTACTGAAGAAGAATTTGAATATCCCATCCATGCAACTGATACAAGATTCTAAACTAGCATTGCTTAAAAAGGAAAAAGAAGATTTGAATGGTGAGTTAATTGATTATAAAACAAAATTGTTAAAATTTGTAAAAAAATAAAAGCAGTGGGAGAGGGATATGTCTCTTGTGGTTGGGAGTGAGAAGACTCTCAAAGGTAAATATCATGATCTGGAAAAGACATTGCAAGAGAAGGAAAAAGAACTTGAAGACAGGATAAGAGCTCCTGCAACATAGTCTTCTCAGCAGTCTATTGTTCAAGCTATGTCTCAAGTTAGTTTGAAAGAATTGGAGCTTGGTGGGTTAAAGAAAAAAAAAATATGGAAAGTATGGCCCTAAAAAGAGAACAAGAAAAAAAATATTGGGAAGCAAAATGTCAGGAATTAAAGAGTAAAAATGATAAATAGATGAAACAGGTTACATAGAATATGTCAATACAGGGAGCGAAACATATAATATGGGATGCTTTAATATCAAAATCCACCAAGTTGAGGCTTTACCTGTACTACATTTTGGATAAGAAGTTGTAATTAAATCATCTAAGCAGAGCACGACAATAGTAAATGAAAAACGGAATAAATAACCCATTGTTTATGCTAATAACACTATAGATTTCCTAAATGGGTTAACATAAAATAAATTCAAAACTGCTAATATCAAAGACAAAATATCTATCATAACTTGGGATAGAAAATTTTCCAACAAGCATCAGCATTTGGACATAGTTCAAGCTAAAATAGATATCATGGCACACCAGTTGAAGATTTTTAGGGATATGTTTGATCATATGTTTAAGAAAGGACTCCCTTTATTTTGTTAATAGAAAGGTGGCATCCTGACACAAAAGGAATGACAAGACAGGTTAATTGAATGCAGGTCAAACCATACAAAATTTGCAGACATGCAACAGTCATTATCAAGCAAAATAATCCTGGACAAGCTGGGAGATGATTTTGAGATGTTTTTTTTCTTTCAAGGTCACATGTGCACATTTTCTAGATTACTCATATAGGGATCATGTGTAGCTTCCTGTGATATCAAAGGAAATGTTTACTTTGGATTTACCATCCGTGGACCAATGGAAAACAATTGAAAAGTATGGAAGATCAAAGTATATGTTGCATGCTTGAAGATATTGAATATCATGGAAGATTTATTGTTGAAAAATTAGTTAGCTAGGAATTTAGTTTACTTTTCATAATCACTTAGTAGTTAATAAGTGTAGATGACACATGTAAAGGAGGTTATTCCTATTTTTAGCAGTTTGTTATTTCAGCTCATGAAGCAATTTATTTAAGAACTAGTGATTGTAGTGAAAAAAGGGTTGGAACCCGTGAGAGTTGAGCTTTATAACTTGAAACCTAATTTTAGTAAAATCACAAAGACAAAGTTGGACATTTTTACAAATATTTCTTTGTTGTTTACGTTTCAGTCTATCTTTCCTCCTCTCATGTGAATGTATTTCCCGTTATTACTTCCATAATGTTTTCTTTTCATGTCTGAAATGAGTGTTTGATAGTGCATACTTCATACATACATGTTCTGTCTATGGATTTCAAATATTCATAAAGCTTTTTCCACTAAAATTGACATTGGATTCATCCTGGTTAGATTCCTATGTTGATGGATTGTTACTTATTTCTTTCATTTCACTAGAACAAAGGATTTTGACTGTGACTAAATTGGTACCTTGCATTTGTTATAATTTTTATGCAAACAACACTATAACTGATATATATATTTATTTTCAATCCATTTCCCTATTTTTACTTGCTTGGTTTCAACAAATACAACAATCTGAATTTTATTTTTATTTTTATTTATGGCCTTGTCAAACAATCATTGATAGATCCCTCTTTGGAGAGAAAGAAGCCAGATTTATTTCCTAAATCTTGGTTTTGGAGTTTCCTTGAAATTAACTTTTTAAAACCAAAGGTACATCTTGAGTGCTAACATATTGGCATCGTTGCTAGGGAATGAGAGTTCAAATCTGCCTTGGGAGGAATGACAAAGATTTCAATATTCCAAGAAAGATAGGATTTCTGTGGGAAAAAAAGAGATTTCTGCATTTGAAGAAGGTTGTACATTCTCCTTGGAGACTCCACATTTATTTTTAAAGAAGATTTCCGAAAGACATCCTGGATTCCAGGTGGGCACACATACGAGGTAATCCTAATTCTGAAATTTTACAAAGTGTGGAAAACATAGAAAGTTTGTTTCGACGTAGGAATGGAAAATAAAAAGCTAGCACTTCTCAAACTGAAAGGTCTTTATTTCAAGAATATCTCTATATTTTTCAAGATTTGGACTTGGGAGTAAATGTTGGAAAATATTTATTAATTCAAAATCAGAAATAGACATAAAGAAGACATAAACTAATCCCAATAGGTTTTAATTACATTTGTTAGATTCCCTGTGGCATAACATGCAAAATATTGTAAAATCGGAAGGAAATAATTCTCCTCCACATACCTGCAATCCTCAACCTACAAACCTAGTTCATGATCCTACTCAAAGACCCCATGCTGTTCAAAACCCTCCTAGACCAATGGCAGCTAGGTTTGCACCTTTGTATTTTCCTGCTATTTTACATGATCTCCCTCAAAATTATTGATAGAGAATTTCTTTATGATGGGGAGGGAAATTTTACAACAAGACAACACATGGACCAATTTGAGGATTTTATTGACTTGGAGGAGGTGGACTATGATGATGCAAAAATGAGGTTGTTTGCACAAATTTTGTCTATGGAAGCCAGAAGGTGGTTTAAGGACTTACAAGAAGGTTCTATTCCCACTTTTGAAGCTTTCCAAATGCTTTTTTTGGATAGGTGGGAGGAAAATAAGAGCCCTTTGCAAATACTATCTCAATATCACAATTTTAAAAAATGGAACTTTGATTATGTACATGAGTTTTCCAGTATATTCATGACAATATACAATTCAATTCATGTTGATATTCAACCCTTGGTAGGTGTTGCTAAACTTCACTATGCATATTCCTTTGAGAGTGATTTTACATTGTTATTAAGAGAAATAAAGTATGCTAGTTTGTATGCTATGTTTAAAGATGCTCTAGAAGTGGAGGAAAACTTGATGGCCTCTGGGAAAATGAAAAATAGAGTAGAGGTAGATAGAAGAAGACAATAATATCAACCATCCAATTTTTCCCCTTCTTTTGCAAGTGATGTTAAATTTGAAATGATGATGAAACCCATGGAGAGATTGATGGACAGGTTGTATCTAGAAAAATAGATCACCTAACAGAGAGAATCCTGAAATTCAAGTAAGAAATACAAATTTTAGAATGCCTCCTCCTCCTCAAAGAAACCAAAGAAACCAAAGAAACCTTGAATATCAGCAAATAAGACCAACATTCCTAGAGAATTTGGTTATTGAGGAGGGAGAAGAAGATCCAATGGATAACTAGATTCATCACTTTGATGATATTGATTCTGAAATATACTTAACTGAGGAAGAGCATAATTTATTATCTCAAGAGGTTGATAGTCCTATTTCAGAGATGGATTTAGAACAATATCAAAGAGGATACCAAAACTCCATTGATGATTTTCAAAAAAAAATTAAAGTTGTGAAGTCATGATGTAATAATAAATAAAGGAAAGGCCAATTCAAATCATCTTTCCAATACCCAACAAAATTCAAAAAAAAACAAAAAGAAAAATAGAAAGATACCATTGTATAGAAAATAAAGAGCAAAATTCAAAAGAAAATAAACATCCAGTCCCAATTGATGTAAAGAGACCGATTTCATCCTTCAATCTGCAATCTGAATCGTTGAAGATTAATAGTTCTATTTCCTTTAATGAACTATTGAGGAACAATGAATACATAGAGAAAATCACCAAAATGGTTAAGAATCATGGTGAAAATCAACCAGACATTTTAGAAGTCACAAAAAATGACCCCACTATTGTTCTTGGGCCTAAAATTGAAGAAATAGATGATGAAGAAGTCCCTCCTTTTTATCTGAGTCTTAATATACATGATATTATTTCGCACAATGCCATGTTAGATCATGGTGAATCTCATAATATTATGCCAAGGGTGGTAGTAGAAAGTCTGGGACTGGAGATTACTAGGCCTTACAAAGACTTGTATTCTTTCGATTCTAGGAAAGCAAGATGTATGGGATTGATAAAATATATGGTGGTAACCCTTACACAACTTCTAGCCAAGATAATTATTATGGATGTTGTAGTAGCTAACATTCATCCTAAGTTTAGCATGTTGTTTTCAAGACATTGGGTATCAAAATTGAAAGGAACTCTGCAAATGGATATGTCATATTCCACTATACCTTTGTTTGTAGGAAGCAGAAGGATGTATAGTGAGAATATGTTATCCTATGTGGTCAACAGTCAAGATAATCCTGAAAATCATCATATTTATGTTGTTGATACTGATTTAGGATCCTCTATATTCTTTAATGATGGTCCTCACATTGATCCTAAAATTCCTAAACAAATAGAGTTAAAGGACAATAATGAATTTGCAAAAAGACAGGAAGCTTTAGAAAAGAAACAAAATGAAGAAGGATTGTGGACTATGTATTTCGATGGGTCCATAAGTAAGAATGGGGTTGCTGATGGTTTGTACATTATGTCTCTGATCAGAAATTTTAAAGCTTTATCTTACAAAATTAATTTTGAGTGTAGTAATAATGTGGTAGAGTATGAAGCTTTGCTACTGGATTTGAATTATTTGAAGGATATGGGAGCAAAGAGAATAGAAGTATTTGGGGATTCCGAACTTGTGATAAACCAAGTGAATAATAGTTACCAAACAAAACATCCCAGGATCAGGGCCTACAGGAATGAAGTTTGGGATATGTTTGGAAATTATTTTACAGAGCATAAAATCAGAGTGGTCCCTAGATTTGAAAATCAAGGAGCTGATTCTTTGGCTACAACTACTAGTAATTTCAAAAATCGCCTTTATTCTCAGAAAAACTTATAAAGTCCAAGTTGTAAATAGACCTTCTATACCAGAAAACTCCAAATACTGACAATTTTTTGATGATGAAATGCATATAAAGATATTTCTAAAGATGTATGATGAATTTGTAAATACTCATATTAATACAGAAAATGAAAATTTAGAGAACTTCCAAGCTGATGTACAGAACGAAGATGAAAATGCTGAAAAAAGAAAATTAAAGAATATGATAGGGAAAAAGACATAATTCATTTGAAAAGTAATTTTATTCCAAGAGGTTTGATTCCCCTAGAAAATTTATTTGACCAAAATCATGTTGCAAAGGATCCCAAATTTCGGCTTGCTGATAATGGTGTTGAAGACTAGAATATAGGCACTGAAGAAAAACCTCGGGTTATAAAGTTTTCCAAGAATTTACTTGAAAAAGAAAAAGAAGAGCATATCAATCTGATGAATAAATACATATATGTATTTTCCTTGAGCTATGAGGACCTTGAAGAGTATGATACCTCTATCATACAACATACTATTCCAATAAAACCTCGAGAAAAACCATTCAGACAAAAGCTGAGAAGAATAAACCCCAAGTTGCTTCCTATGATAGAGAAAGAAATAAAAAAACTTTTCAATGGAAAAATTAGTGTAACTAGGATATTTTCTAAGTGGGTATCTAACTTAGTACCCGTTTGAAAGAAGAACATTGAAATCAGACTTTGTGTGGATTTCAAAAATCTTAACAAAGTTTGATTAAAAGACAACTACTACCCATTACCAAAAATGGATCACATTCTAAAAAAGTAGTAGGAGATGAGAGAATTTCTACCATGGATGGATTCTTAGGTTATAACCAGATCAAGGTGCTTCCTAAGGTCTAAGAAAAGACTGTGTTTACTACACCATGGGGTACATTGATGTATGCCAAGATTCCATTTGATTTGATGAATGCAAGGGCTACATTTCAACACTCCATGGATATTGCTTTTGCAGAAGAGAACGATAAGTTTGTAGTTGTTTACATGGATGATATAATTGTTTATTCTAGGTCTAACAGGGAACATGCTAAAAATTGGGAGAATGTTTTTTCTGAAATGCAGAAAGTCTGGTATCTCACTGAATCCCAAGAAATCTAATTTTGCTTTGGAAGAAGGAAAACTGCTAGGATATAGAATTTCAAACAAGGGTATTAAAATTGATCTAGAAAGAGTCAGTGCAATTTTAAAGGTTGAGAGCCTAGGAGCAAGAAAGAGGTGTCGTCATTTATTGGACAAGTAAATTTTTCAAGGAGACTCATTCATAGTTTTGCTGAAATACTGAGAAACATTACCAATATGTTGAAGAAAGAGCATGAAATAAAATGGACAGTGGATTCTAGGAAATCCTTAAAAGACATAAAAAAGGCCATCACTTAAGCCTCAGGTTTTGGTAAGTCCATATTTTACTAAAGATTTCTTAGTATTTTCTTATGCATCTAAGCACACTATAGTTGGAGTCTTACTACAAAAAAATAACCAAAACGTTGAGAAACCCATTGATTTCTTCAGTAAGATATTGAGAGATGGAGAGATTAAATATGATATCATGGAAAAGCATGCCTATGCTTTGGTGAAATCCTTGAAGGATTTCAAAGTGTATATTCTCCATTCACATATTGTTGCATATTTCCCAAGTAATGAGGTAAAGAGGATCCTCACTCAACCAGATCCAGAAGGGAAAAGAGAAAAGTGGATTGTTGTACTATTGGAGTATGATCTTGAAATCAAGCCTACAAAGTTGATCAAGGGGCAGTGACTTGCAAAATTGATGACAGATTCTAATTGTGAATCTATACAACTCAACTTTTTGTCCAATCATTTAAACTATCTTGATGTAGGGTTACAAGTATTGCAAGATTTTTCTTTTTCTCCATAGTATAGTGATATCATATATGTGCTACAAAATTTACAAGCTCCTGCAAGGTTGAGTAAAACCAGAGACAGATCTATAAAATTGAAGGATGCAAAGTTTTTTTATGAATCAATACCTATAATAGAAGGACCCTGGTGGTGTGTTATTAAATTTCCTATTGGAAAATGAAGCTCAACAAACAATGAAATAATTTAATAAAGGATATTGTGGAGGACATAAATCCTAGAAAGTGATAGCTAACAAAATTATGAGAGCTATATTTTACTGGACTTCTATGTTTTTTGATGTCTATAAGGATATTACTACATGTCATCACTGCCATATTTTTTATGGTAAGAGAAAGATGGTTCCACTTCCTCTTAATCCAATTTTAGTGGAAGCAACCTTTCAACAATGGGGGTTAGATTTCATTGGCCCAAATTAACCCAAATTATTCAGGTCAACACAGTTGTATTTTGACGGCAAAATATTACTTTACAAAATGGATTGACGCCATACCCACAAGGAGAGCCACTGACATTGTGATTATGGAATTTCTTGAGAATAACATTTTGGTTAGGTTTGGTTGTCTCGGGAAAATTGTGACAGATAATGCACATGCTTTCAAATCAAAGAAGATGATATGATCCTGTCACAAATATCATATCAATTTGAACCATTCTACTACTTACTATCCACAAGGAAATGGACTGGATGAATCTTCCAATAAGATCTTGGTAAGAATAATTAAGAATTTGCTAGAAGAAAACAAAAGATCTTGGAATACAAAGCTGAAATATGCCTTGTGGGATGAGAGATCTAGCACAAAAATAGCTATTGGAATGTCACCATTCCAGTTGGTTTATGGAGATGAAGTTGTTTTTCCAACATCTTTGGGATTGCGTGTCATGAATTTATTGCATGAGCAGGAAGATGAGCCAAACCATATGTAAAGAAGGATTAATAAGATAATAGAATTGAATGAAATCAGGGACAAAGCCTATGATAAAGTACAAACACATCAAGAAAAAATGAAGAATACTTTTGACAGGAAAATTAAGGAAGAATAGTTCCAGATTGATGATTTGGTCTTAAAGTGGGATGCTCCTAGAGAATATAAACATGGAAAGTTTGATCATATGTGGGTAGGTCCATACATCACAGCAACATACATAGGGGATAAAGCATTCATTCTATAACATCAACATGGATCTCGGGTGAAGGGAGGCCCTGTAAATGGAATATTTCCGAAACATTACCTGTCTTGAGGATAGAAGGTAATTTTGTACCATAGACTATATATATTTATTTACATTTCAAACAATACAGATGGTGAGCCAAAATATTTGAAGCTCGAAGAGAAGGCCCTAAGATCTTGAGGTGTATCCATGTTTATTTATCTTTATTTTTATTTTTATATTCAGTAAAAAAGAAAAAAATAGATGCATGAAGTTTGAAGTTTTTGAGTCAGGAATTGGTCTACGGGTTCTTTGCTACCTCATAGCGAGGATAACATCCCCAATTGGAGCGAGTTGTTAGCAGCATTTTTGGGCTATGAGGTTGGAAGGGCCTAAATCGGTGAAGATGAAAGGGTAATATCTAAAAATTGTGTATCATATGACCTAGAGGTGTGCGGAAGAGGTTTTTAATGTTTTGAAGGATTTATTTTTAGCTTTAAAATGAAAAATGTTGAAAAATCCATAAATCTGGCCTTGGAAATAAGCTAAGTATGAAAAATCCGCCTCAGAGTTATGTCGTGGTAGAAAAAAATGGTGTAGATATACAATGGGAAAGATCGATGGCCACAAGTAAATCCGCAGAGGTAAGATGCACAGTTTAAAAAAAAATCATTACCCACGGAATGGTGTGTTAGCAGTAATTTATTTCTCTTGAAATTAGTCTTATTGGCTTAAAAATTTCGATTTTTCATTAGTGATTGGGTGGTTTTCAATCTTTTCCCATTGATAAATTTATGAAAAAATTCCAAGTTGGTAGGTAGGCAAGAAAATTGTTAAAATATTTGGGTAAAACAGAAAAGGAATTATTTTTACAATTGGAAAAAATTAATTCATTTTTGATAAAAATATGGCCTTATATTTTTTCTTTTAAAGTATAACTTTATGTTTTTTGGGTGAAAGCATATTTTATTAGAAAATAAAATCAAAATTCATATGTTCCCACCACTCCAAATCGAGAGCATAGTCATATGGTCCCATGCATAAACATTCCACATCAACACACAAAGTTGACAACCAATGCGCCCCAACAATGCCCAAGCACCGAGCTCCCAAAGTATACCACATCACATTTTTTCCCCACTACAAGTTGAAATAATTGGCATATTTAAACCGTGCAAATGTTTTACACTTTGTGCATGTGGGATATTTCCCTATTACAAAAATAGAAAATGCAGCATGTGATGGTTGAGTCAAATCACAGAGTTGGAAGGTCTCAAAGTTGATGAGGTAGCACATTGGAACTTGCTGAGTGTGTCAATGGATACATGCGGATGGATTTAAATCAATTGCAATATATGAGTCCATCCTCATTAATCCTTAAATATGGCGATTTAAAGATCGTTTGCAAGGGAATAAAAAAGACGAAGAAGTTACACCATTTATAGTTGTGGACAAGTTGCTTGGTTATGAGGAGTTTGCATAGAGACTTAAGGAAAATATTTCTGGAGTAATGTGCCAAGAGAAGAGGACGTAATGTGCCGATTTACTCATAGTTACAATATAACAGTTTTATGCCACCGCCGAAAGTGTCCAATACTTCCTAATTCAATGATGAAATGAAAATTATGCACATTTTCATGGAGAATACCAAAAGAAAACATATTATCCTTCAAGAGAACATCTTCAAGGACGTGCATTAAAAAATGCAATTGGAAACCTTAGTATCCAGGTTGCAAGTGTGGACAATTTTCAAGGTCGTGAGGATGAAATTTTTGCCACAAAAATGCCTAATCATGAGACTTAAATGCTTCTTAGAAGAAAGGTTTGAAAAAGAAAAATCTTGTAGCGGTTGTTGTAGCTACTCTTTTGTGTTGGATTTGGGTGAAATTGTGTTGGATTGCATTGGAAAAGGTCTTGACCCTCGTTTTGATATTTCTGAAATTGCCAAGTTGTATGCAATGGAATTGCTAGGTTTTCATCAGGCTGGTATTGAAGTCTTTATAATGGATTTCAAAAAGTGATGGTATGGATAGTCACATATATTTTCTAATCTCTTTAGACAAGATCATGGAGTTGAAAAACTCGTCAATGTTATTCAACGCCTTGAACAAAGGGATTTGAAGCTCTAAGTTCACACAATGGAGTACATATATTAGCCTATTATGTTGTTGTAAGAATGTCGAGAACCTTGAAAGGGGAAGTCAAAGTTCAGAGAGTGGTACATGTGATAATTATTTTATGAAGAAGGACCATTCAAAAAATTGCAGGTATACACATGGAATATTGTTGATTATTTCACCGCAAAGGGAACATGGATCGATGGTGCTGGTCAAAACCATACATCATCCAATGGTTAGCAACCATTCTGCATAGTAAAAATGCAAGCAACTTAATGTTTTTGATAATTTGTGGAATTTTTATGTTGTTGGTAGGTTAATAAACGTGGTGGACCTCCATCGACCAGCTAAATAAATCCACAGATGAGGAAAATTCCACTACATCAACATGCAAGGAGAAATTAAGTTTTGATATTTCCAGAATTTTTATACCGTGTGTGTTAGAATAATCAACCCATAGTTTACCCACTTAGACATTAATTTAATTATTTTTCTCTTATTAGCCTAGTTCATGTGTCCCACCATGTGCAAGTTGTCTATTACCTATCCATAGTGGTCAAACTTGCCTTATTTGACTCATGTAGCGCATGGGAAATCCCAAGGAATCAAATCTTCTTTATTCCTGGCCTCCTAGGCGCCCTTGTGCTTTTTCTGCTTTATTCCCTGCTTTTTCAGTGTTTTAAGGCAAATAGAAAAGCTAGACTAGGTGAGGTGAACTAGTTTTTTTGTCCTCTTCATCCTCCACTCTTTTCTCCATGAAAAGGCATGTATGAGATGCCATTCCACCAATCTTTAGCTTTCCTAAGCCATTTTTCCAATTCGTGAGCTCCATGACAGATTTGGGATCAACTTTTTACACCTATGGGGGATTTGCTTATTTTTAGTACTCCTGCTTTATGCTAGATTCGAATTGATCCTCATGCATTCGAATCCCTAATGTATGTTATTTATTCAGCAACCTATTATTTTACAGGGTTGGCTATTGTACACTGAGTTAATACAGTTTAGTGTTCAGCTCCAGTTTCAGTCTCTTTTGTGAGTGATTTTGCATGATCAATTGTTAATTTTTGTGAGTAAAATTAATCTATCACTGGGTTCAATTTCCACATGGTATCAGAGAGCTTGTATATTGTTTTCTCTCCTCCAAAATTGTTTTGCAGGTTCGACATCAGTGACTGGGATCCTTCTACTGATAGCCGAGACAGATTTTCTAAGCTATGGATCAATCACAGAAAACTATCTTGACTCCCTTCAATTTATTTGAATGGAAAGCAAAGATGCAGATACTGTTGAGAGAGAAAGGCCTCTTCAGGGTGACTATGGCAACAGAAGCAGATCCCAATGCAGCTGCAGATAAGATAAAATGGCACAACAGGAGGGATGAGGCCTATGGCCTCCTGTGTCTGAGTATTTCCAGAGACCTCCTTTTCCATCTTGATGGATTGACATCACCGAATGAAGTATGGGAGAATATTTCTGATATTTTTGGAAATATAGATGAGATGAGGGGACATCAAATTGAAAATGAGTTGATTTCTCTGAGTCCAAATAGCTTTGAATCCCTGCATCTATATTTCTCCAAGTTCAAAGCATTAGTTTTGCAGCTGAAACAGTGTGGGATCTAAAATAAAGATGATCAACTCATCCTGGCCATCCTCTCAAAGCTAGAACCTGACTATTCAGTGTTTGTTTCGACCTTCTATGCCACAAAACTGACAGCTCAAAACTGGAAGATGCCTAGCCTTGCAGGTTTCATGGAATCTCTCACACAAGAACAGGACAAGCTGGTGATGATGGGCACCATCAAACCATCCAAAGATCAAGCTTTGATTGCTTGAGATTCGAAGGTGGATTCAAAAGGCAAAAAGAAAGCTAAAAATCCACCTGAGAAAAAGAGAGACAAGAAATAGTCTCCGGAGGAGCCACAAGGTTCCAAGAAGAACTACCAGAAGAAGAAAAACAAAGGTGAAATGAGCAAGTGCGCATACTGCAATAAGGGCAATCACACTGAAAGCTCTTGTATGAAGAATCAAATAGACATGATGACCCAACTCCTGGAGAAGAATGGCATCTCCGTTCCAGACAGCTCAAAGAAGAGAGAAGGAGGATCAAGTTCAGATGATAGAGAGAGAGTTCATGCATTGGTTGCTGGCACATCAAGCTCACCCAGTTTTATTATTGATTCTGGAGCTTCAAGACACATGGTTTCGACCAAGGAGGCCTTCTCCTCACTTTACAAGTTGAAAGGACCATCTATAGTACTGGGAGATGACTCTCTCAGTGAAAGTTTTGGCAAAGGGAGGATTGATCTTGATCATGGTTAGTTCAGCAATGTCTTGTATGTGCCTGGTCTTTCCTCCAACCTCTTGTCAGTGTACCAGATGACCCACACTGGGTCTCCTAATAAATTCATATTCTCCCCTGATGAAGTTGAGATCACAGAGATCTCAAGTGGTAGAGTCATTGCAAAAGGAGTTGCAAATCATGCTCAAAAGGTATACATGTTCTCACACTTCCTACCCTACTCAAACCCCTCTGCTCTTCTCATTCATGCTAATGAATCTAGCAAACTTTGGCATGAAATATTTGGCCACTTAAATTACAAGTATCTTTCTGATCTTAGTGAAAAAGAGATGGTCATAGGGTTTCCCAAGATAAAATTTTCCAAAGGAGTCTTCCAAGGTTGTATCCTAGGAAAACACCCAGAGCATAAATTTGAGAGAGCTAGTCATGAGAGAACCTCTGCACCCCTCGAGCTGATCCACAGTGATTTTTCTGGCCCATTCCCTCATATGTCCATGATTCAGGCCAAATATGCATTGACTTTCATTGATGACTTTTCCAAGTACTGCTGGGTTCACTTCCTGAAACACAAGTCTGAAGTTTTTGGCCTATTCAAAGTCTTTAAGGCTTTGGTTGAGAACCAGTCTGGAAGGAAACTCAAGGCCCTCAGATCTGACAATGGTGGTGAGTATGTCAAGTCTAAGTTTATTAATTATTGTGCAGATGCAGGTATTTAGATGCATCATTCTATCCCTTACACACCACAGCAAAATGGTGTTGCTGAGAGGAAGAACAGATCACTGAAGGGGATGGCGACATGCATGATGGAGGCCAAAACTTTGCCACCAAAGTACTGGGCCGAATATATCAATTGTGCAACCTATATTCAGAATAGGGTGCCTCACAAACATCTTGATGGTATGACTCCCTTCGAAGCATGGAGTGGGCACAAGCCAGATGTGACCCATTTCAGGATTTTTGGCTCAAAGGCTTGGGCTAGGATTCCAACAGAGAAGAGGAAGGCTTTGCATCCCCAAAGCCAAGAGTGTATTTTTGTTGGATACTCTGAAGATTAAAAATGGTACAAACTGATAAATTTGAGCACAAACAAAGCCTTCATCGAAAGGTGTGTTCAGTTTGAAGAAGAACCCCTTGCAGCAGTGGAAGTTGGAGAAGCCTCTTCTCCACCTGAACCTCAAGAAGTAAGTAAAGAGTTTGTTGAACATGCTGATTCTGATTTTTTTGATGGATATGAGTTTATTGCCGACCCTAACAGCCCTACAAGGCCAAAATGGGCAGCCAAGACACTACATGCAGCAGGAGAGCTAGCTGGGGATCCCAATGACCCAAGGAGGACTAGATCTCAGTTTGAGAGTGGTCTGTGCATGAAGGATCCTATGTTTGCTGAAAAATGATATTTGATGGTGGAGTTTGATCCTCAAACATATGAAGAAGCAGCAGGAGATGCAAGATGGAAAACAGCCATGAAGGAGGAGTTCAGCTCACTCCAGAAGAGCAACACATGGGAGCTAGTGGATCTTCCCCCAGGAAGAAAGTTAGTCCAGTGTAAGTGGGTCTATAAGACCAAATTTGCTGCTGATGGTTCACCACTGAAGTACAAGTCCATATTGGTAGCCAAGGGCTACTCACAGGTTCATTGCATAGATTACAATGAGACCTTTTCCCCAGTGGCAAAGATGGATTCCATCAGGCTAGCCTTAGCCATTGCAGCCTCAAGGCAATGGGAGGTACATCACATGGATGTAAAATGTGCCTTATTGAATGGAGATCTCACTGAAGATATATATATGCAGCAGCCTCAAGGTTTTGCTACTAACCCTTCTCTTGTGTGCAGGTTGAGAAAGTCATTGTATGGGCTAAAGCAAGCCCCCAGGGCTTGGTATGCCAAGATCAATAGCTTCTTGCTATCACTGAATTTTGTTCGGTGCAAATCAGATCCAAATGTCTATTTGAAGTTATTTAATGGTTCATTAATGATCATTGTGTTATATGTTGATGACCTCCTCATTACAGGAAGCTCAAAGGCTGAGGTTGATTCCTTAAAAGGAGCTATGAACCAAGCCTTCTCCATGACATATTTGGGGCTTTTAAGTCAATTTTTGGGGCTTGAGATTGCTCAAACCAAAGCTGGAATCAAGGTGCACCAGTCCAAATATGCCTTGGACTTGCTGAACAAAATTCAGAATGCAAGATTGCAAAGCAAGCAAAACTCCTTTCCTTTCAGGAGTGAAGCTAGAAGAAGCTGATTCTTCACCTATGGTAAACAATACACTGTATAGGAAATTGATTGGATGTTTGTTGTATATGACACATACTAGACCTGATATTTTTTATGTAGTAAGTATGGCTTCTAGATACATGGATCAGCCTCATGAGATCCATTGGAAAGCAGCCAAAAGGATCCTTAACTTTGTTCAGGGAACAAGGACACATGGTATCTTCTATAAAGCAAAATCTGATCTTGATTTGATTGGATTTACTGACAGTGATTGGGAAGGTGATAGCACAGACAGAAAGTCCACATCAGGATATGTGTTCATGCTTGCAGAAGGGCCAATCAGCTGGTCAAGCAAGAAACAAAGTGCCATTGCACACTCATCTACAGAAGCAGAGTACAGAGGAGTTGTTAATGCAACAACTCAATGTTTATGGTTGCAGGGTTTACTTGGAGAGTGTGGATTTGAACCAGAGTACTCAACTACCATCTACTGTGATAACTAGAGTACCATTTGAATTTGCAAAGATTCAGTTCAGAAGCAGAGAACCAGACACATTGAGATCCATATGCACTGCATCAGAGAACTTGTGCATGATGGCACCATTCACCTACTCTTCTGTTCATCTTCAGAACAAGTAGCTGATATCTTCACCAAAGAATTTTGTGAGAAGACCTTCAGCAATCTCAAATCACTGCTGGGGATTGCTGATCATGCTATGAAGCATGAGTGAAGACAATATTCTACAATTTTGTTTTACAGTCCATGTTTAAGGGAGGATTTCCCAAAGTTGGTTTTGCCTCTTTCCTTGTTTTAAATGGACATGCAGTATGTAAAGGGTGACTAAGCCTTGTTGCTAGGCCCTATAATTTTCTGATATATTACTCATAAGTCAAGCTTAAGGGGGGGTGTTAGAATAATCAACCCATAGTTTACCCACTTAGACATTAATTTAATTATTTTTGTCTTATTAGCCTAGTTCATGTGTCCCACCTTGTGCAAGTTGTCTATTACCTATCCATAGTGGTCAAACTTTCCTTATTTGACTCTTGTAGCACATGGGAAAGCCCAAGGAATCAAATCTTCTTTATTCCTGGCCTCCTAGGCGCCCTTCTTCTTTTTCAGTGTTTTAAGGCAAATAGAAAAGCTAGACTAGGTGAGGTGAACTAGTTTTTTTGTCCTCTTCATCCTTCACTCTTTTATCCATGAAAAAGCATGTATGAGCTGCCATTCCACCACTCTTTAGCTTGCCTAATCCATTTTTCCAATTCGTGAACTCCATGACAGATTTGGGATCAGCTTTTTACACCTATGGGGGATTTGCTTATTTTTAGTAAGCCTGCTTTATGCTAGATTCGAATTGCTCCTCCTGCATTCGAATCCCTGATGTATGTTATTTATTCAACAACCTATTATTTTATAGGGTTGGCTATTGTACACTGAATTAATACAGTTTAGTGTTCAGCTCCAGTTTCAGTCTCTTTTATGAGTGATTTTGCATGATCAATTGTTAATTGTTGTGCGTAAAATTAATCTATCACTGGGTTCAATTTCCATAGTGCGAAAGTTCTGACATGTTCTTGGTCATTGATGTCCTGACTAAGAGATCAACAGTCTTAGAAAACTCTGCATATTGAAAGATCAATCTAGTAAAATTCCAAAATTGAGCATAAATTTTATATAGTGGGCAAGTTAAAACATGTTTTCTTATCCTATTTACTTGAAAACAAATCAATGATGTGAAATTATTCCACTGAGGCGAAGTGTTGTGAGTTTAATTTCATCAGGGCTGAGAGAAATTAGGTAATTTTACAGGTTGATCAAGCATGATTCAAATCAAATATCACAAAGAATCCTACCCAACAAAGTACATTCACGTATGGAATGGTCATGGAAGAAATCACAACTCGTGAAGAAACTAGTGATGTATGCACCAATGGAGCGCGGGATTTTCCAAGTGTGGAACTGAGCATGGATGGACCTCCTACAACAATGAGTGGTACTGGTATTGATCATATGTATTTCTGCAAATAAACATTACACGATACAACACAAAACTTGTTAATGGAACCTCTATTGGTAACAAGGGATTTAATTAAAGGAATTACATGAATTAAATAAATAGTGATACACTTAGATGTTATGATTTTGAAGAGGTATTAAAGAATGGTGTTTTAATGTCCAAAACATTCATAGAAATTATATTTCAACAAATATCTGTTATAGAGATCTTCATTGTTTTTAGAGAATTCAAAGAGAGTTTATGGGCAGAACTGTGATTGTAGATATTGGGTTATTTGTGAGATTACCAGAATCAAATTGAATTGTGACTGCCAATAAAATTGAATTGATTGATTGTTGATTTTGATTTAATGAATTTTCAAGATTCATAACTCATTATTTGAGGCAACATCAGTACAGATGAAGAAGTCTTAATTTTCTGAGAATGACTATTTTAGTCATTTATTTCAATCAACGTTTTCTTCCAAACCAAGATGAATTTTGTAAAATTGAGAGAGGCATTTCTTAATAAAATTCTAGTATACAATAATCTCTCTCTGTTTTTATACAGGTGCTACAGGTTTGGATAATATAAGGTATATTTACAGGAAATTGTTCCATAATTTCGCAATCTTATTTGAGTCATCAAATGCAAAAGCAGATGGAGGTGAATCAGAGAAAATGAATACATGGTTTTTGTCGGGAACATGTTCAGTTACAAAAAACTCTCTCATATGTCACACAACAATAACCATTTGAGATATTCAAGTGGATATTTGAGGCCTCGTTGTCAAGAGTCCGCTGCCTCAAATGAAGGAAATAAGTTGTAACTGTTTCTATATTTTAGATTTTGGTCAGATTTCAAAATCAATATGAGCTAGAGGCTGTTTTTTCTATAAATTCAGATGTAATAGATAGATATAGGGTTGTATTTTCAAGATCAGAGAGTCTCTTCATCGTAATAGGTTTCATTTTTCCAGAGATGAATAAAAATTGTAGAGATGGAAAGGTTGAATTTTTCATGGCAGATATTTCTTTGCCATTACTTTTCTCAGTAAGCAATTTCCTTATGTGACTGTTTATCCTGTTTTCCCCACTCAATTTTGTATTTGATTTTAGTTTTTATCATTAGTTTGATGAACTAGAATTCATACCGTATGCTCTAGTTTCATTTTTTCAAGCATTTCAAAACAATTTTATGCTAAAGTGTTGTAGAACTCACCCAATCTTGGTTCTATGCTTGATGGTTTGTCCTCCTTGTCTTCTAATCAACCTACAAAAGTCTCATTATGGAGGAAATGGTGTCCACCTTGCCTTTGTCCATGAACATTTTAAACCCCTACCTCTTGCAACTCAACTTATGTCTAATTTATTACTCAATTTGGCCAATGGTTTCTCTCATGATTAACCTACCAAGTCTTTAAAAACAACTTGTTATTGTCAGAAATATGACCTTTTGAAATGATTTAATTGAATATATTAAGTGAGAAGTCTTCAAAAACACTGAGAGATCCCTCTCTTAATGTATAAGGCAAGAATACAATCTAAAGTGGTTCTGTTATTACCCTGATATTGCCTTTCCACAACCTGAGGTCAATTTTGAGTGCTCACAAATTGGCGTTGTTGCCGGGGAGCAAGATTTCAAATATTCCTTGGGTATGAGCGATAAAGTTGTAGATTTGATTGTTGATGATGAACAACAGTCAAACAACAAGAAGGTTGTGCATCTTTCACTTGGCGACTCCATCTTCAAGAATCCAAATTTCAGTGACTCCACTGGAGGCATGATCCAGAAATCATGTTTTAAAAGAGAACCAACAGACTCTACTAGGGAAATTAGCTCATTGTAAAGACATGGAAATGCATTGGGAAAAAATAAGCTATTCAAGTGTGAATCTTCTCCAATATTTCTTAACCTTTCTTGTAAAATTTTTCCTCTTTTTCTAAGCTTGTCAAAACAATTTTCCATTGTTTATTGCACTCAAAACAAAACCATGAATTTACTCATGTATATCCTTCTTTACGTATTAAAAGTATCTCATCATCTTGTACATTTGATTTTGATCAAGATCTTTCATTTGAACCACATGACATCAAGGATCGGCCTTGTGATCCTCATGATATCACAGTTGATACTACATCCTTTTCATATAACCCTGTTTCTTCCAAGATTCCAAACTGGTATAGACCACTTCTGTAACAAACTTAAATAATAACAACAAACAATATATATATATATATATATATATATATATATATATATATATGAATTATTAATATTAATACATATTGATATTTATAATTAATAATTAATAAATAGTTATTAGTAAACTATTCTAAAATGACACATCCTTTAATTGATGGTATCCAAAGTGCCTTTCGAATTTATATATATATGGCACTCACTTTGTAATATATCATAATTCATCTTTAATATTATTTAATATTTTCAATATGAAATTATTTTCCATTGGTTGATTATTTAACTGAGTAATCATTGTGGTTTAAAATGCGAATCATGTGGGTTTAGAAGTCTTTGTTTGCTTCAAGTGGTATCAGAGCAAGAACGAGAGGGAAAAATAAAGAATAAAAAAAACATAAGTTGAAAAGAAAAGTTAAGAAAAGAAAAAGATAAAAGGAAAAGGAAAAAGAAAAGAGGGTAAAAGTGAAACCACACCTGGTTTCTTAAAGTGGGTTTGAGTGGATTTGAACCTAGGTGGGGAAGGTAACACATATTCCTCCCAACCACCCAATCTACTTGCATCTTACAAAAGTATTGGAAAAAAATAAAAGTCAAGGACTAGAATTTGGAAGGTTATATATTATTTTATATAACTTAAGTTTAAAAATAATAATAATTATTATTATTATTATTTTATTAAAAAAACAATTATTTTGGGCAAAAAAAAAGGTTATTTGACTTAACAAGAAATAGTCGAAGAAAGTTTTTTTTTTTCCAAAAGAGACATATTGATAATTATTACAGCTTTTGTATCTACCCTTCTAGAAGAAACGAAGACAAAAGTGAAGTAGAAACATAGTCACAAACAATGGCTACTACATATTCAGAAATGAAGGCACAACTACAAACAACAGTGGACGAGTTAGAACAATACAAGGCGATCAATAAAAGTCTATAAGCTGAGGTTGAGATGAAAAAGTGGTTGAAAGAGTGGAAAGATGATGAGAATTACCACTTATGGAATCAGGATCGATAGCTAGAATGAACCATAAGAGATAACAAGATAATTTTATTTGATGAGGATAAAGAAATATCATGTTTAAAAATCCATAATCAAAACCTAGAAGACCAGATCAAAAAGTCAAAAAATTACAACAAATCACCACATGGATGCGATAATGAATTAGAAGAAGAAATAAAGCATCTAAACAAACTCATCATGGAAAAACATGTTGAATTGGCACAAGTCTAGATGAGGTTAGAAAATCAAGGAGCAGAGTTACATCATCATAAACAACAAAAAGAAAAACTCCAGCAACAGTATGACGACAGTAAGAAGACACATAAGTTAGAATTGACAAAAGCCAACAAGGTTTTATCAAGCCATTCCGAAGAAACTATCAGATTAGGTAATCATAACAAGACACGAGTCACAAAAATTAAGAAGTTGAAAAGTAGTCGGAAGACAGAACAATCTACGTAAGACATTGAAGGAAAACTTCTAGACAAATAGGAAGAAAATCATTCTATCAGAAGGCATAATGAAGATCTTAAGGAACAACTTAAGAAGTCTGAAGATGCCAGAAAATCACAAGTAGAAGTGATTAAGAAGGTTCAAAATGATAACATGCAGTTAGAAAACAAGTTGGAAAAGATACAAAACGAAACCTTAAAATCTCAAGAGACGAAAACACAACATTCTACTCAGATCAATGCAAAAAAAATGACACTCGTAAAAGACAATGACATTGTGAAAATTCCATACCGACACCCCAACCATAAAAATAGATATTCTAAAAAGTGGGAGATGTTGAAATATAGCGATACCAATGTGATCAAATCTCCTCATGATACATCAGTATGGAATGCCAACAGTGCACAACAGATCAAATTGGGATGGATTGATTCATCCACATATTAAAAGTTGTGCTCAACTCTAAGTAGTTCGTATCGACATGTTTCGTCAGTTGTGACACCACAAAAAATGATGTAGAAACCTTATAAGCCTTTGAGGACAAAGCCTTTCTAAGGGAGTGGCAATGTAACAAACTTAAATAATAACAACAAACAAACAATATATATATATATATGAATTATTAATATTAATACATATTGATATTCATAATTAATAATTAATAAATAGTTATTAGTAAACTATTCTAAAATGACGCATCCTTTCATGGATGGTATCCAAAGTGCCTTTCTAATTTATATATATATGGCACTCACTTTGTAGTATATCATCATTCATCTTTAATATTATTTAATATTTTCAATATGGAATTATTTTCCATTGGTTGATTATTCAACTGAGTAATCATTGTGGGTTAAAATGTGAATCATGTGGGTTTAGAAGTCTTTGTTTGCTTCAACTTCACCTACCTCTTATCCTTCATGATTTTCCTAGAAAAAACTACAAATACCTCTCTAAGTTTGATGGAGAATCCAAGAAAGTTACAGTTGAGAAACATCTACAAGCCTTTGAGCATTTCCTTAACCTATTTAAAGTAGAACATGATGATGTTTGGATAAGGTATTTTTCCCAATCTTTGCAAGGAGATGTTAAGGAATGGTTTCATCATTTGCAACCTGAATCCATCAATACATGGGAATATTTTTCTGATTTCTTTTTGAAATTTTGGGGTAAGAGGAGGTCATTGGACCAAGTTCTTTCATAGTTTCATTCAATGAAGAAACAAGAGGGTGAACCCATGTCTAGATTCAATAGGAGGTTTGCAAGATTTTATTATAATATGCCAAAATAAATTCACACAATAGAAGGTGCTGCTAATTTGCATTATGTATCTACCTTCCCTCTTGAATTGTCATTTGTTTTTTTGGAGAGGAAACCAATCACATTGCAGCATATGTTTATTGATTCATTAGAGGTTGAAGACAATATTAGGATGTCTAAAAAAATTTCATACCAAGAAAGTAATAACAAAATTGAAAAGGAATTAGAATTGGTTGAGCGATATGAAAAAAAATAACTTTCCATGCCTTCGAATTCTATTTTTTGTGAGCAAGAATATGATCAGACCAATGATGTACAATAAGAATGTTGTAATCATTTGTTTTATGAAAATTGCAATCAACCTGTCATAAATTCTATCAGTGATGATTCTAATGAAATTTTCACCCAACCTGTATATGATGAATATGAGGATGATTACTTGGATTATGTACCCAAACGGACAGCTGCATATTTTGCAAATTTTAGACCGGTTAATGAATAAAATCTGATTGTAATCCATGAACAAAAGGATGAAAACATAGAGGATAGTGAGTGTGCTGAAAGTTACTATTTGACTTTTTTTTATTCTTCATTTGAATTCCTGAGAAAAATCCTTAAAGTCTCTAAAAAAACAAAAATATGAAGTAGTGGAAAATTTCATAAACAATTTTGAAATTGATGATGAAAGGAAAAGAAATCATGTCATTAGTGTTGCATGTGAAAAAACCAGCAGTTTATGATGAGGTATTGAATCACAAAGAAGAAGATAAGGGTTCTCAAATGGATGTGGCTTTTTGTTTTTACAATTTTGAAACATTTTGTCAAGAAGAAATTTGTTTGCTTGATTCTATTGAAAGACAAAATGACATTTCTTTTGAAATGCATGAGAATAATCAAGTTGTTAATTCAGAAATTTTAAATGAAGTTGTGGATGTCGCTGTAGAAAATTGTTATGAGAATTCCCTCCAAGATTCTTTTAAAAAAGCAGTTTGACAGTGTGTTCGAGGAGTAGCATTTTGAGAAGCCTTTCCATGACAAACAAGTGATCGAGTATTTTGACAGTTTTCATGCTTCTTACGATCCGGTGGCTGAATATATGGAAATACTTTTCAGTCATAATGGTTGGTTATGTTTCTATCAAAAAGACCACATATTTTATCACAATTGTTTGTCATTTTGGTTTTTAATTATGATTTTAATAAACCATGATGAAGAAGTTTATCTATTGGATCTGTTGCTTGACTGGGTTTATTGGAAAGTAAAGTTTACTTGAATTGGATGTTATGCTTGGTAAAGTAGGGTAGGTAGGTGTGAATAAGCTCGACATGGAGATCATTTCTTTCAGCAGTTTTCATTTTGATTTCAGTTTCAGTTATAAGTTTAGGTTTGCATATTACAGTTGGTTTCAACCTTCAAAGTATGGACAAGTTGACAAGGATTTGTTTGTAGAATAGATTCAGTGGCTAGTTACAGGTCAGAGTAGGTTGAGGATTTGAGAAAACATTTGGGAGCAGCCTAATGGATTTGGCACCCGTTCTATGGGGTTCTTTGCTACCTCTCAAGGAGGATAGCATCCCAATTGGAGCTATTTGTTAGTACTAAATTATTTATGTTGAATTTAGTCTTATTGGCTAAAAAATTTGAGTTTTCATTGGTGGTCAGGTGGTTTTCAAGCTTTTACCATTGAGCGATTTATGAAAAATTTCCAATTTGATAGGTTGGAAAGAAATAAGTGAAAGTATTTGGGAAAAGAAGAAAAGGAATTATTTTTACTATTGGAAAAAATTAATTCACTTTTGATAAAAATATGGCCTTATATTTTTTCTTTTAAAATATGACTTCATGTCTTTTTGGTGAAAGCATATTTTATTAGAAAATAAAAAATTAATTCATTTTTGATATGGCCTTGTATCTTTTCTTTTAAAATATGACTTTTATGTTTTTTTGGGGGTGAACGCATATTTTATTAGAAAATCAAAAATTAATTCATTTTTGATATGGCCTTATATCTTTTCTTTTAAAATATGACTTTTATGTTTTTTTGGGGGTGAACGCATATTTTATTAGAACTTTTAAAATATGACTTTTATCTCTTTTTTCGGGTGAACAAATATTTTATTGAAAAATAAAATCATAAGAAAAATATGGCTTTTATGTTTTTTTGGGTGAACACATATTTTATTAGAAAATAAAATCAAAAGTCATATGGGCCCACCACCCAGCATCGAGAGAATAGTCATATAGCCCCATGCATAAACCTACTGCCACATCAACCACAAGTCAACACTCAATGACCGCCAACTACCAAATCAAAACACAAGTCAACACTGAACGCGAGAGAATAGTCATATAGCCCCATGCATAAACCTACTGCCACATCAACCACAAGTCAACAGTCAACACACGCCAACCACCAAATGCAAACAAAAGTCAACACTGAACAGGCGTCAAGAGAACCAAAGCACCGAGATCCCAGAGAATACCGGATCACAATTATTCCATACCATAGAAAGATATAATTTGCATATATAAACCCTGAAAACATTTTAAACTTTGTGCATGTGGGATATTTCCCTATTACAAAAATTTAAAACACACGTCATGTGATGGATGAGTCAAATCGTAGACTTGGAAGGTCTCAAAGTTGATAGACGCAGCACTTTGGAACTTTATATAGTAAGCAAGTTAAAACACAAGTGCTTATCCTATTCACCTGAAAACAAATCAATGATGTGAAATTATTCTGCTGAGGGAAAGTGCTATGATTTTAATTTCATAAGGGTTGAGTGAAATTATGTAATTTTACAGGTTGATCAAGCGGTATTCAAACAAAATGTCACAGAGAATCTTACCAAACAAAGTAAATTTATGTATGGAATGGTCATGGAAGAAATCACAGCTCGTGATGAAACTAGTGATGTATGTACCAATGGAGCATGGGATTTTCCATGTGTGGCACTGAGCATGGATGGACCTCCTACAACATTAAGTGGTAATGGTGTTGATCATATGGATTTCTACAAACAAACATTACACGAGACAACACTAAATTTGTTAATGGAACCTCTATTGGTAACAAGGGATTTAATTAAAGGAATTACATGAATTAAAAAAACAGTGATACAATTAGATGTTATGATTTTGAATAGGTATTAAATAATGGTGTTTTAATGTCGAACACATTTAGAGATATTACATTTCAATAAATCTCTGTCATAGAGATCTCTATAGTTGTCATAGAATTCAAAGAGAGTTTATGGGCATGACTATGATTGTAGATATTGGGTTATTTGTGAGATTACAAGAATCGATTTGAATTGTGACCGCCAATGAAACTGAATTGTTTTATTGTTTATTTTTAATTAATCAATTTTCAATATTCATAACTCATTCTTTGAGGAAGCATCACTGTAGATGATGAAGTCTTAATTTTCTAAGAATGACTGTTTTAGTCATTTATTTCAATCAACGTTTTCTACCAAACCAAGATGAATTTTGCAAAATAGAGACAATATTTTCTTAATAAAATGCTAATATACATAACCTCTCTTATTTTTTACACAGGTGCTATAGGTTTGGATAATTGAACGTATCTTTACAGGGAATTGGTTTGGAATTTCGTAATCTTGTCTAAGTCATCAAATGCAAAAGCAGATTCCGATGAGATGGAGATGAATCAGAGAAAATGAATACATGGGTTTTGTCGTGAACATGTTTAGTTACAAAAACCCATCTCATATTTCACACAAGGGTCACCATTTGAGATATGTAGGTGGGGATTTGAGGCATGGTTTTCAGTAGTCCGCTTCCTAAAATGAAGCAAATCAATTGTAATTGTTTCGATTTTAATATTTTGGTTTGATTTCGAATTCAATACTAGGTAGAGGATTTTTTTTATAAATTCAGATGTAATAGATAGATCTAGGGTTGTATTATCAATATCAGAGAGTCTCTTCATTGTAATAGGTTTCATTTTTCCAAAGATGAATAAAAATTGCAAAGATGGAAAGGTTGAAGTTTCCATGGCAAAGATTTCTTGTGCCATTACTTTTCTCAGTATGCGATTTCCTTGTGTGATTGTTTATCCTCTTTTCCCCAATCTATTTTGTATTTTATTTCATGTTTGATCATTAGTTTGATGAACTAGAATTCATCCTGCATGCTCTAGTTTCAGTTTTTCAAGGATTTGAAAACATTTTTCTGCTAAAGTCTTGCAAAAATCACTCAATCTTGGTTCTATGCTTGATGGTTTGTCCTCCTTTTCTTTTAATCAACCTACAAAAGTCTCAAGACTGAGGAAATGGTGTCCACATTGCTTCTGTCCATGAACCTTTTAAACACCTACCTCTTGCAACTCAACTTATGTTTGATTTTTTACTTCATTTTCCCAATTGTTTCTCTCATGATTAGCATACCAAGTCTTTAAAAACAACTTGATATTGTCAGAAATATGACCTTCTTAAATGAGTTGATTGAATATATTGAGTGAGAAGGATTCAAAAACACTGATAGATCCCTCTATGATTGCATAATTCTAGAATACAATCTAAAGTGGTCCTGTTGTTACCTTGAGATTGCCTTTCCACAACCTGAGGTCAATTTTGAGTGCTAAGAAATTGGTGTTGTTTCCGGGGGGTGAGTTCAAATATTCCTTGGGTATGAATGACAAAGTTGCATATTTGATTGTTAATGGTGAACAACAATCAAGAAGGTTGTGCATCTTTCACCTCGGGACTCCATCTTCATAAATCCAAATTTCAGTGACTCCATTGGGGGCATGATCCAAAAATCAATTTTTGCAAGAGAACCGACAGAATCTACTTGGGAAATAAGCTCAATGTAAAGACATGGAAATGCATGGGAAAAAAATAACCTACGCAAGTGTGAATATTCTCCAAGATGTCTTATCCTTTCTTGTAATTGTTTTCCTCTTTTCCTAAGCTTGTCAAAACAGTTTTCCATTGTTTATTGAACTCAAAACAAAACCATGAATTTACTCATGTATATCCTTCTTTACGAACTAAAAATATCTCATCATCTTGTACATTTGATTTTGATCAAGACCCTTCATTTGAACCACATGACATCAATGATCAGCCTTGTGAGCCTCATGATACAATAGTTGATACTACATCCTTTTCATAGAGCCCTGTTTCTTCCAAGATTCCAAACGAGTATAGACCACTTCACCTACCTCCAATCCTTCACGATTTTCCTACAAAACACTACAAATACCTTCTTAAGTTTGATGTGGAATCCAAGAAACTTACAGCTGAGAAACATCTACAATCCTTTGAGCATTTCCTTGACCTCTTTGAATTAGAACATGATGATGCTTGCATGAGGGATTTCTCCCAATCTTTGCAAGGAGATGTTAAGGAATGTATTAAGCATTTGCATCCTGAATCTGTCAGTACATGGGAATATTTTTCTGATATATTTTTGTAATTTTGGGGTAAGAGGAGGTCGTTAGACTAAGTTATTTCAAAGTTTTATTCCATGAAGAAACAAGAGAGTGAAACCATGTCTAGATTCACTAGGAGGTTTACAAGATTTTATTATAATATGTGATCTAGGAGGATATTGGTGGCCACCTGCCTATTCCACTTGGACCTCGAGCATTGCTTCTTTCAGTTTTCCAGTTTCCTTAATTGTACCACAATTTACTATTTTTGGCAGTTTTCGGGTCCTAAAATTTCGGAGTCGCTTTGATGCCCTAAATGACGTTTTTTCGGCATCGAATGGTTGAGAAAATATGAGTTCGCTTCAGACTCAATATTTGTCATTTATGGATTTAGTCACTCGATGTTTGCCACTCTGGAGGCACATCCCCTTTTAAGGTACAAGTAAACTTCGACATTCCCATATTTGATGGCCGAATAGATGTAGATGTCGTAGATAGATGGTTGAATCTATTAGAAGGATATTTCTCAGTTCATAACTTTTCCAACTGGGAAAATATTACTTTTTCACTACTCAAAGCCACCCCCATGTCAAGGACTGGTGGGAAACCTACTGTGAGAGAAAGGACGAGGAGGAACTGTCTCTATTCTCAGTCGTACCCAATTGCATTTCTTGTTGAGATGCCATAAAGGGACAATATTATCCTATAGGGAGCTATGCAGACAAGTACATACAATGGACTACACTACGGAAACAAAGAGATCAAGATGTGCATGAGCTGATGAATCTGTTCCATACCCTGCGTTGGCAAGTTGGGTATCAAAGATTCAGAGAAACATTTGGTGTTGAAGTACCAAAGTTGTCTGCACAGATACATTCAAGAGGAAATGGAGTTCCTCAACATCTCCTCACTTAGTACAGCATATTAGTATGCTGCCAAAATTGAGCAAAAATTCAAACAGAAAAAGCGAGACCTTGGATCTGTGAATCAGAAGCAAGTGAAAGGTACCCCCAAACCGTGAACCAAGGACACAGCCAAGGCATGACGACTCAAGAAAACTTGCTAAAGTCGCAAGAAAAGAGCAACACTGCGAATTCGAAGAAGGAAGTGAGAAAGTGGTGTGAGTTCCATAAGAGCCCCACTCACAACACAAGTCAGTGTCGGTCCAAGCAGTCACTGGTGGTCGAGATAAAGGCTTTTGAATCAGATGCATACTCTGACACTAAATCAGAACCCAAGAAGGGTACTGACAGAGGGAAGAATATTATCAATGTAGAGCCCAATGCAACTATTTCCCCTACCAAGATCCGAAAGGAAGAACCAGAAGATTCAGAGGAGGAGGAGCATCTTTTCCACTCCCAGATGTGGGTAAAGGGTTCCCCGCTATAGTTCATTGTCGACAGTGGGAGCCAAAAGAACCTCATTTCAGCAGAGGTCATGAAGCGGTTGGGCTTGCCAACCATAGCACACCCGCAGTCATACACCATCGAGTGCCTTCACCAAGGATGGGATCTCCACGTCACCCAGTAGTGTCGGCTTCCCTACAACATGAAGCCCTTCACCGATGAGGTATTATGTGATATTGCTCCTCTTGATGTTTTTGATGTATTATTAGGTCAACCATACTTATGGAAGTGACATGCTATGTATGAATCTCATCCTCACGATGTTATTATTATGTTGGTAAATAAGTTGTATAGGATACAAGAGGTACCACCTCCTACCACTATCTCTTTGGTTACTGCAAAACAATGCAGTAAGCTCATTTCCAAAACCAGGAAATTTGTTTTCTTGATTATCTGACCTCAAGGAAAGAAGAATATCATGGCCACGACCTCCAGATAGTGCTCCTCTACATGACAAAAACAAATGGACAAGGTCATGGAGGAGTACTGGTACAGATTCACCTCACCCACAGGGGTGCCTCTACACTGTCAAGTCAAGCACCCCATAAATCTGACCCCAAGTGCGTTGCTGCCCAATGGACCGATCTATCGACGCTCTGTGATGGAGAATGATGAAATCAAGAGGCAGATTCAGGATTTGCTGCAGAAGGGTCACATCCGACCAATTTCATCGCCCTGTGGGAGCCCGATCATGTTGGTACAGGAGAAGGATGGGACTTGGAGACTCTGTATTGACTATCAGGCGCTGAATAAGATCACTGTCTGAAATAGGTAGCTGTTGGAAGAGCTAGTTGGTAATCCAAATAGTTGAATAGCCAACTAATTAGAGATTAGGTCGGCCACATAAGGTCATTTAGGTTGACCGAACCGACAGGTAGTTATATGTAATCGTTTGTACATCATATATATTAGGTTGCTGAGCCAGATGAGAACTCGGTTCAGTTCTATGTATGTATGGACCCCCATGTTATAATATAATCTATTATTCCCTTATCTATGTTCTTGTCCCTTGTGTTTGTTATGTCTATATGATTCTATGTGTATTATTGGTAACCCTCTATGATTTGTGAGATTACAACATTGGTTCCATTATCGGGACTACATATATGAATGTAATTACTATAAGAAGATGATATCAGAGTAGGATATTAAGAATTGGTGGGAGCATAAGATAGCAAATTATTTGTAGAACTATACAAGGAGAAACATATTAACCATTGCTCAGGTGAAGGAGAAATTTTTCACTAAAATAGATGGGAAGTTTGTAGAATCGGTACACTAGCTTTTGAAAATAATTCTGGATGAAAAAGCAAAAAGAAACTAAGGACCAAGAGCTTCTAGAGAAACTAATTCAAAGGGGATGAAAAAACCTGTCAGAGTGGTTTGAAAAGATCACAGATGAATTCTGCAAGGAACAAGCCGTAGAAGAAAGAAATTCAGTCGAAAGCGTTTAGAAAAGATTTTATACAGACCTTACCGAGCAGTTCCTTTACTCCTTACTGACCATGTTGTTCAAATTCTTGATAGAAAAGGGAGTGGGTCATATCGTAGAACCTCATTCATCACCACACGTACCACCACCAAATTCTAACTGGGCGGAGAAACAGAAAAAGTGGAAAAGCTTCACTGCCAAAAGGGAGTGGGAGTACTTCCTAACCAAATAAACAGAACTATCCAATCTTTCTAAAGCGTTGGGTAGGCTATGGGGGGGTAGCTCGGCATATGTTGGGGTAAAGTGAAGAGGATTCTAGTTGACTGAAGAAGATACCATCACTAGTAGTGAAAAGTCAACCTAAAAAGGAAATCGAATGAACAGTGGCACACAAAGGTACGACAAATTTACAGAAAGTAGAAAGAGAGAAGAGGCTGAAAAGAAGGGAAGAGAGAAGAGAACGGGCTATAGCACTGCAAAGAGGGATGACCACTAGGGTGACAGACCAGGAAAGAAATCCACCAGAGTCAGGTCATGACCGACAGGAAGAAGGCGTCGATGAAGAAGCATCACCCATGGAAGAAGACTTGTGGATAGAGCAGCGTAAATCCCTCCAAATAGAAACTCCCCAGGAGATAAGACCTCCTTCTCTAATGAATCCGAGTACCAGGATACAAGCCATTGTTGAAGAATACCTAAGATTAAGAGCTGATGAGTTTGGTATATGGAGTCGACTAGACGACGAGGTAAACGATGATAATCATCTAGTGATCCATTGATCGAAGGAAGGAAACTAGGTAACACTTCAGGCGTACCCTTCAAACTGAATTATCCACTTACTTTACCCAATGATATAAAGGAGCACCCCCCCTGCCAAACACAGCTTTGCAAAATACAGGATAGTCAGACCTGTAGACAAATCAGTGCAGTTGGATATCGACAAGAGAATTCAACCCGAACCGACTACTTGTCGGAGAAGAAATGACAAGCAAAATGACCAATGGGAATGAAATTTCCATCGACAGCATCTCTGCACAACATGACAAACAAAACATCCCACTACCCCCACCACCGCCCCCCCACCACCACCTCCTGTAGGAGACAGCGACAACGATACCGACATGGGTCATGGATCAGCACATATCCCTCTATACGAGGGTGATGAAGATCCTATATGACATTGCCTCATATGTGAGTCAATATGGGAGGAAAATCAAGTTACGGTCGAATAACGACAGATGGAACAGTTTGCCGGTGCCTTGAGAAAAAGAACACTAACGTGGTACATGACCTATATTGAGAGAACTTCCCAAGCATCTAAAGCAGAAATTAAAGAAAAATTCTTGTCTTTCTTTAAAACTCCAGATGCAAAACATCTGGCAGCTAAAAAGTTGAAAACAACATCTTAGAAGCTAGCAGAGTCTGTTTGGGAATATGAAAAATGATGGAAAGACCTCCTCGGCCAACTAAACTATGTAATTGATGAACAACTATTAATTCAATGGTTTCTTGCACGTCTATCACAGAAAATCTGACGACACATAAGCTTGGAGATGTTTAAAATGTATGAAGACGCACTTACCAAAGCACTGCAAGTAGAGATGGACAAATATTCTCCAGCATATCCCACGGATACTAGACTGGAAGAACAACTAGAAATCATGCAAAAATCATTGAAAGAGCCAAACCTCAAGAATCAGGATGTGTGGTGCACAAAATGCTCAATGGTCAGACACACTAAAGATAACTGTCGACAAGATATAAGTCGACAGGACCTTCGATTTGTTTAGAAAAAATGCTTATGCGACATCTAACAAGAACATGGAGAACACACAACAAAATATTGACCATATAACATGAAAAATGGAAAAGCATATTTGTGTGCAATATGTGAAGTAAAAATTCATGCAACAGCTGACTACCACCTAAATTTAAAAAACCGACAGAACTACCAAGCAGTCTACCAAACAAATGCAGTTGCACAGAATAATGATAAAAACCAGTGAAACAATGATCAAAATGAGCCAAATAATCAAAGATATGAAGTTTGTTGATATGAGCGTTAGTTCGACAACCGTTGTGGAGGATATGGAGGTCGAGGATGATTTTCTGGAAATCATGACAATCGACCACGTCAACCCATCTAGTGCTTTACATGCTACAAAGAAGGTCATCGATATGTAGACTTCCCATACAAGGACATAATCGATTTAAATTTTTGTACTAGCTATGGTGTAGGCGATCACTCATTATAGGATTGCCCTACCATGCTTGAAAAAATCAATAAAAATAAAAATGTTAATGTCTTGTCATGTGTTCAAAAACATGATGTAATCAATACAAAGAACCTGCATATAGTAACCCGATAAAGGACAAAAATTGGGAATGATAATCCATGTATAAGTAAAATAAAAGAAAATAATGATTATCCTAACCCAGCTAAACAAAAACAATTATATAACGATGCAACAAATATATTCAAAGAATTTTCTAGACAGGAAGAAGATGATGACAATCGACAAAACAAAGTTAAGGAATTAATACATTTAGTACAAGATGATAAAGCAGTATCTCAATTCATTGACTTATTGTATAATATGAAGCATAATAATAATATAGAAAACCAAACAAAAAACATATGCAGTCTAAACCAAAAAGACAAGAGTGATGCTGACCCACTTGTCGACCTAGAAATCGAAGGACACCATGTTCGACAAGTTGTATTCGACTTCGGTTCAGAAGTAAATATTATGACTCACAACATTTGGGAATAATTGGGTAGACCTAGACTATATGAGTCAGGAATATACCTCAAGTTATCCAACCAAGGTTTAATCGAACCCATCAAAGTTTGGAGAAATGTCGATACGACAATAAAAGGAATATCGACCAAAGTCGACTTTGAAATTATTGACCCTAAGGAAGGATCCAATTCTTTCCCAGCTTTAGTAGGTCTACCTTGGGGAAGAAAAATGAAAGAATCAATATCCCTAGGCAAAGAAAGGATAAAACTAAAAGGGAATAGATAGAAAGTCACAGTACCTATCCATCCATCCCAAGGAGAACCTTGGATAGAACCTATTAATGAAGAAGTTGACATCTGACAACTATATCAACTACAAAATAATGAAGACTACACAAAACCCAATATCTATGGAGAGCTTCACTTAGGCAATCAAGATTCAGTAGGATACAATTCAGACACAGAATTATATGATTGGGAATTCTATAACTATGAGACCCAAGCAAGAGGGTGTTGGACCATTCATGCAGTATAGAAAAAACCACTCCAACAATGTTTTTTAGTCTCCATTATCCCAAAAACATTTGAAAAGAAAAGTAGGGAATATCCTACCTTAAACCCAATAAATCTAAGTATCAGACAGATCCCAAGGTATAAATAAAGGGAATCACCAGTTATGCATATAGAACAAGTATCTAAAAACATAGGTGAACATGGCCGACTATAAAGATTGGTAGAAACCTTTACGGGACAATCTACATGATGGTGGGACACCCATCAATCAATATTGCAGACATGGACAACAACTTCAACCTACTTCGTAGAAAGATTTGGAGGAAAGAAGCTAAACAAACAAGCACAAATACCTGTGTTCATCCAAGGGAAAGACCCGGAGGAACACATAAGAACATGTGAAAGAGAGTGGAGAATACTTGGGTATAAATATGAACGTACATGGCCACATCTGTTACCCTCAACGCTAGACGACTTACCAAACAAATGGTATAAAATGGAGGAAGCACAAGGCAAAACATTCCAATGGAACGAACTTAGAGAAAACTTCATTAAAGACTTTAGTTTTATACCGCAGAATGAAAAGTTAGTCAAAACTGCAAAACAACTAAAAGCATTTATAGAACCTACTAGGAATAACACTCTGATACAAAAATATGATCAACCGACAATACCATGTAATAACATACAAACCAAGATAATACCACAGTCGAAAAGACTACAAATGGAAAATGAAAACTTGGAAGGGAAATTTTTTCGATGGAAATCATATCACTCAGAAACAACAAAGCTAATTCGCATAGTACTTAAAGTCGATATAGATGACAAACAAGATACCGATCGAATGACTGTAGCATAATTTCCTACTACATTCTCATAATTCAAATAAGGGAGTTGATCGATCAATGAAGCTAAAGCACCAGAATGGTTGGATGACAAAGCTAAAACTAAATAGTTTGATATATCAAATGATGATCGAAAAAAAATGGCAAAAATTGGCGATTACTGGAGCGAAGAACAAACAACCGAAATAGTAAACCTACTGAAATAATTCCAGGATGTATTCGCTAGAGACTACAAGGATCTCAAAGGACTAGTCCATGAAATGGGTGAGATGAAGATCAACATTAAACCTGATGCCTGACCTATAAAGAAGAGGCCATACAAATTATCTCATAAATACAAACAGATAGTTAAGAAAGAAATCAACAATATTCTTGCAGTAGGAATTATCTACCCTATTGACCAATCAAAATGGGAAACCCAAATGGTTGTGTAACCAAAGAAACACGACCTAAGGAAATTAAGGATCCGTGTCAACTTCAGAGAATTAAACAAAGTCACCCTAACAGACCCATTTCCAACACCATATGTAGATGAAATCTTAAATGAAGTTGCAGGACATGAATGTTACTCGTTTACAGATGGATTCTCGGGATACAACCAAGTACCAATAGCAAAGAAGACCAGAAAAAGATGACATTTGTATGTGAATTTGGCTCATTTTCCTACAGAGTTATGCCTTTTGGTCTCAAAAATGCCGCTGCAGTATTTTCGATATTTTTTGTCAAAACATTTCAAGAATAGATCTACAAAACAATGGTAGTATATTTTGATGATTGGATGATATACTCTATGCTAAAAGATCATTGTAAATGGCTAAGGCTCATGTTGGAACGATGTCAACAAATGCAGCTATCTCTGAACATAAGGAAATGCATATTCCTAACTCCTATAGGGATACTATTAGATCACATTGTATGCAAAGAAGGCATCAAGGTCGACTTTGCAAAGATAAAGATTATCCTCGACCTGAAACTACCAGTGAACTTAAAACAAGTTAGGGTACTACTCGGACACACAGGATATTATAGGATATTTATGAGATACTACTCAGATAAGACCTATCCACTAGAAGAACTATTAAATGAAGATCAGGAGTTCGACTGGACAGATGAACGTAACATATTATTTGAAACACTAAAAAGAAAACTAGTAGAGGCACCTATCCTCAGGTTCTCGAATTGGTCAATCAAATTTCACATACATATCGATGCATCAGGCCTAGCAATAGGCACAATATTAACACAACCAGGGGACGATGGAATGGATTACCCTATAGTTTATAGCAGCAGAAAACTAAACAAGGTAGAAAGAAAATATTCGACAACAGAGAGATAATCATTAGGAATGGTATTTGCACTACAGAAGTACTGACATTACCTACTAGCCAACCCTTTCATCTTCTATACTAATCACTAAGCATTGAAATACCTTGTAAACAAACCTTTACACCATGGAAGGATTTGCCGATGGCTACTACTATTCCAAGAATTTGAATTCGAAGTCGTTGTTAAACCAGTAAAATTAAATGTCAAACCCGACCACTTGTCGAGAATCGACACGGGAGAGGAGCCAACACTTATCGAGAATCGACATGAGAGAGGAGCCACTTGTCGAGAATCGACACTAGAGAGGAGTTGAAGATGACCTCCCAGACACACACTTATTTCGAATAGAAGCTGTCCCACTAGAATTGGAGGAAATATCTCAATTCCTAGAAAATGGTCAAGCACCAGAGGGCATGAGCATGAAAAAAAAACAAATCTTAGCTATGAAGGCTACACCATACAACCTCATAAATGGATTTTTATATAAAATGGGCTTGGACGACATCCTTAGATGATGCATATTAGAACATGAAAGAGATAATATCATGTATGAAGCACACTACGGACCGTCGGGAGGACATTTTCAAGTAGATACAATTGCCAATAAAATCCAACAATCAGGGCTATGGTGGCCGTCACTATACAAGGATTGCAAAAATTTTGTTAGCCAGTGCGACAGATGTCAGCGATTGGGTCAACCTCTTCCTAGTACAGAAATTCCCTTGATATCAGTAAAACCAAGTTTAAAATTTGAAATTTGGGCCATCAACTTCATAGGACCATTCCCAATACCAAAAAAAAGAACAGGTGCAAGATACATAATAAATGTGGTAGAATATGTAACCAAGTGGGCAGAAGCAGAACCTATCGACACATGTTCTAGTAAGACAACTACTAATTTTATATATGAAAACATAATTACTAGATTTGGATGCACAATAACCTTAATAAGTGAACAAGGATCACACTTTATTAACCAAACAAATCAAGGCATTGACATACCAGCTCAAAATTGACCATCGACGTAGTACAACTTATCACCCTCAGTCGAATGGAGCAATAGAGGCATTAAACAAAACATTAACAAGGGGTTTAACAAAAATATGCAACACCAACAAGGATGATTGGGACAAAAAAAACCCTACAGTATTATGGGCTTACAGAATAACATACAAACGATCGATCACCAAACACCATTCCGACTAGTCTATGGCTAAGAAATAGTCATTCCACTACATTTCTGACAATAAACACCTATCATAGTAGATATGTTGATGTCAAAGAAGGCAGAAAGGACCGACTGATGCAACTAAGCAAGCTAGAAGAACACCAACTGCTTGCTTTACAACATCAAGAAATTCATAAATAGCAGCAGAAGACTTGGCATGATTACAATATCAAAAACAAAGATATGTCAGTAGGGGACCTTGCCTTACCGTACAACATTCGAGTAAAAGGAAAATTCAAAAATCTACACACAGAATGGATGGGAGCTTACGTTGTCGAATAAATTCAGGTGAACGGATCAGTCCGACTAAGGACATTACAAGGAATAATATTTTGGAAACTTGTTAATGGTGCCCAACTAAAATGGTACAAAAATTAAGCAAGTTCAATATATATATATATATATATATATATATATATATATAAATTAAAATAAAAAAGAGACATACATATAACAACCATAAATATCAGAAAAACCTATAAAAATCTAAAAATCCCCCCCCCAAAAAAATAGAACCGACACCCATAAACCAAAAAGACAGGAAACTAAGAAAGATATAATAACCAGCAATTCGACAACCGACACCAACCCCATCGACATATCGACATCGGTCAATGACCCCGAAGGTCAAATCATGCCTGCATGACTACAGACAGAAGGAGTGCCAAAGTCAAATCGCATTTAACGCAATATTGATAGACCGTGCTTGACCATCACTTCAGCCATTAATACATCCATCGACAGAAATGTAACCCGCTCAACGCATAAATATCGGGCCAAAAAAATATCATTTACCATATTTTGAAAGAGATAAAACAACCGAGTATTCAGAAAATTGAGAGTCGACACCCTGTAAGAAAATCTGACCAAGAGAATGACAAGATGGCCCCGAAGCAAACTAGAGCTATAGCTGCAAAAACAAAAGAACTACAATTTGTCGAAACTCAACTTATCAGAAGATTAAGAAATATAAAAAATACCAAGGTACAGGAAACCTCATGGTTGAAAACCTGGGCAGAAATCAAAGAATGGGCTTATATGGACAAGAAAATGACACAAGAAGCAAAGAATATAAGATATAGCACCATCATGATTTACATGAACACACCATTCATGGCAAGCTTTGGAGGAACAAAATAAATAGCAATAAAACTTATCATTAGTTGGTATCAAAATGGAAAATTTTACTTTGACAGGACAACAGAAATTTTTGGTGAAGTTACATACAAACTTACCGGTCTCTCAAATTAGGGAGACCTTGTCCCTATTGGTATAAAAGAATGACTGGTAGAATGATTGACTACAACACCAACAGGGAAGAACTTGAAAGTGCTAATGATCAGTCAAATACAAGCCCGGACGTCGCAAATTGTGGCCAAAATCATAGCAACATGACTCACTCCTATAGGTCGAGTGAGTGATCTGAAGCTAGACATGCTAGAAGTAGTCGAGACAATAGCATGCACGGGGAAAATTTATTGTTGGGCTCAGCATGTTGCCGACATGCTCAAGACTATATGTGAGAAAATTCAGGAGTCGATCGAGATTATAAGATTTCCATCCCTGATACTCTGGATAGAAATGTAGCACTTGTGCCTAGTCGAGGACAAGCAGTTCCAAGAACCATACAAGTACCACATGTGGAGGTTCAAGCCATTTTCACAAAATGGAACTTTGAAAGAATTGGCAAATGGTAAAGTAATGCTAGAAAACTGGTTCCAAAACCTGAAACTCCAGACAACTAGATGGAGGGTGCCTCAGAAAATCCAAAGAAGTCTACCAAAAATAGCACATATTCAACTTGAGCTCAACCACATAGCAGTCTAGTACATGCAGGGGGAAAAATCAATAGCAAAACCTCTCAACTATTACCCAACAATCGAAGATATTTTCCTAGAACTAGCTCGACAATCTAACACAAAGCTATCAACACTAGCAAAAGCAAAAGAAATAAATCAACCAATCAAAGAACCATTGATTGACCAAGAAAAAGTGGAGGACTACGATATCCACTTGCATATCAGTACCTTCATGTCGGATGATATACCGACAGAGGACACCAGTAGACTTCAAGTGACAATTTCCCCACAACCTATCCAAACGGGAAGCACACTGATTGAACAACAGGTAACCACACTGACATAAAAAAGTATCATTTCGGCTCACCGACAGGAAGAAGGAGAAGAGAAGATAGAAGAAGACATCGAATTCGATAATCCATAATATGCCATCACAAAATAAAACTTAAGGAAAATAACAAAGGAAATAGAATCCTCAAGGGCAATTCAGAAAAAAGAGAAGGGGAAACATAGGATTCTCCTATCCGAGTCACAATATCAAGAATAACTGTTGGATACCATTGTCGGCATTAAAGAATACACCATAGCAAACAAAGTTTCAGTCGAAACACAATTCAAACGATTCGTCAATGCAGGAGCAAAGCAAGGGAGACCAAAAATTGTAAAAACAACAACCACTTCAGTTGATGAGAACATTGTTGATTTAGTTTCTACACTTCCACCCCCATCTCTAATCCAGACTACACAAGAAGACACCCCATAGATACCCACCATAAGCTCAGTTGACATTTGTAAGAATGCTATGCCAAAGACACTGAAAGAACAGTTCGACTAGGACGGTGATTTCTAGGCATACATTGAAAAAATACCCGAACTAATCACCTTTGTTCAGAGAATTACCACCAAATTCCCACAAATTGAAGCTAGTGCATCATGCCAGATCCTCTCTCAGAAAATTGGCCATATATCCCAAAAACCAAGATCTGTGGGAGTTATCGAATCGACATTTGTGAGGAACCCCGACAAGACTTCCCAAATTGCTGCAAGACACACCTCATCCACTGACATCTCGCACTCTCCAATAGCCAATGAACCAGCAAGAGATGTAGAAGAAGATAACCTAGAATATATCAACCAGGTGATCGACAACCTATTCTCTAATAATCTAGACAATTCACCACCAAACGTCAAAGACCCACCATCAATTGGCAATATCCCCACTACACCAATTACACTAGATCATTCACCATATCCACCACCACTTACCAATCGAGAACCTTTACCAAAACCTATACCATCGGTTTCAAATCCCCAGATACACATCGAGCCACAAGTTCCACCCATGAAACTCAACCAGAAAATCAGCCGCAGGTAGACCAACCAATGACAGCAACACAAGCATCTCAACAGATAGAACATCACCAATACAAAAGGGAAAGAAAGGACAAATAGAAAAAAGGAACATCACAAAGAGAAGAGGCTGACAATGGTCCACCTAAGCTAACCTGGATCGACTACTGCAGTTGACACAACAAAGCTAAGAGATGGAGAGTTGTGACAACTCTTAGAAACATTGGCCACTGAGGAAAAAACAAGAAGCCAGGCCAGACGACAACAGCTCGATGACAGTAAGAATGAACAAGTCGAGTTTCTATCAAAATGTAGAAAATTAGTTCAAACAATCATACCGGGTCCTCTAGAGGCCAACACCGACAAGCCGCTTGAAAAGGCATACCAGCTATTTGAAAGTATGGTGTCGACTCTATAATCACATCTACAAAATAAAAAGGTATATCAAATAGAGGAAACATCCAGAATACGCAGGCAGCAGTATACAGCATTCTCAGAGGCTCACAAAGTGTTACAAGACCATTTAGAGGAATCTATCATCACAGATGAAGTACTCTATGATTGGCCTACCTATTCTGGACAAGTATTTCAGTAGACCCATAAGACCCGTGAACATATTCAAGTGTAAGAAAAGATACGAGGAATGGAAGAAACAATGAGATATAAAATACAACAACAAATTGTATTGGAAACATCCAAACTGCAGAAATGGGAGAGACAGGCACACTAGTGGGTACAACAAGCACTACCAAGCCTCAACAAACTAGATACAATTTTTCCCACAGATGAAAATACTACTATATGCAACATAGAAAAAATATCAATTCATAGGACCCAACATGGAAAGCATTGCAGAAATTTCCATCCAAGAAAATATGTCGACTCTGTCAAGCATCACAATATTGACTATCGACATCTAGAAATAATTACAGAACAAGACATAATTTCAACACCAACTGGCCGTTATAGCAGAAGCAATTGTGGAAATATGCATATAGAAATGACCAACCATCCAACTACATAGTCCATGAAGACAAACAATACCAGAAAAAACTACCTAAGATAGCACACTGTTGAAGTACCTCCCTTGTTTCTTCGGGACGAAGAAAGATTTTGTTCCTGTGGGATACGTTGGAGGAGCTAGTCGGTAAGCCAACTAGTCGAATAGCCGACTAATTAGAGATTAGGTCAGCTACATAAGGTCATGTCGGTTTACCGAACTGACAGGTAGTTATATGTAACCGTTTGTAAATCATATATATTAGGCTGTTGAGCTAGATGAGAACTTGGTTTAGTTCTATGTATGTATGGACCCTCATGTTAAATTATAAGCTGTTATTCCCTTATCTATGTTCTTGTCTCTTGTGTCTATTATGTCTATATGATTATATGTGTATTATTGGTAACCCTGTGTGATCTGTGAGATTACAACAGTACGTGATCCCATGGATTGATGACCTCCTGGACTAGCTTAAAGGGCCGAAATATTTTAGTAAGATCAACTTAAAGTCTGGGTATCACCAGGTACCGATTGAACTGACCGATGTGTGGAATACTTCCTTCAAATCCAAGGAAGGCCTTTTTGAATGGCTGGTCATGCCTTTTGGGCTGATGAATGCTCCCACAACCTTCATGAGACTAATGGATGACATCTTGCGGCCATTCACCAACTCATTTGTAGCAGTGTACTTGGATGACATCTTGATATTCAGGTAGACTTGGGAAGAGCAGCTCCACCACATCCGACAGGTCTTCCAAACACCGCAGAAGTAGAATTTGTGTGCCAATTTGGACAAGTGCACTTTTGGCATGACTGAGGTTTAGTATCTGGGATACATTATTGATGAGTTTGGGGTACATGTGGATCCAACCAAGATCCAAGTCATTCAGGATTGGCCTGCCCCAACTAATATAATAGAGCTTCACAGCTTTCTGGGTCTTTCTACCGCAAGTTCGTGTTGGGATTATCTCATATCATGTGGCCCTTGAGTCAAGTCACAAAGGGAGGAGCGAAAGAAAAATTCTTCTCATCAGAAACTCAACAGAAGGCATTTACAGAATTGAAACATCACCTCTGTTGTGCCCCAGTGCTCACATTAGCAGACTTGCAACAACCATTTAAGATCGAGACGGATGCATATGACTATCACTAGTACAAAATGAGGAATTAGCTACTAGGTGACTAAAATTTCTAGTCACCATAGGTTTTCCAAGTGATTTACTACTAAATATGAGCAATTTTGA
>LPNX010002414.1:262665-275154 GCA_001517045.1 Pseudotsuga menziesii
TCTAGTCTGAAGGTATCGTTCGACCCCCACTCCCCTGTTTTTGCACTTGATACCCTATTTTTGTAGACAATAAGTCAGTTCAGGATCTTGTAGTGACCAGCCGGAGCGCTTCAAAGGTATGGTTCTTGCTGCTCTGATTGTGTTCATCACTCCAATCAATAACCAATTGTTATGGTTTTTTACAAGTCTCAATGCTGCTGAAGTTACTGCTTCTAGTAATTTACATTTGCAATTATCACCATCTCCAGCCTATGCGCTCATAACCATACACTACTACATTTCGATCCAAAATCCAACGGAAAAATCCGATGACGCGTGGATTTCTATTTTTAAACTCACCAAAAATCACAAGGATAATTTTTTTTTTAAAATGTGGCCACAAGTGTCGCTTAAGCGACGGCTAGTCTCATAAGCATCGCTTAAGCGACGTCTAGCCTCATAAGCGTCGCTTAAGCAACGACGCCTCATATTGGTCATTTATTTAAATAAATACACTTAATTGGTTTAGTTTTCACTCTACTGGAAATCTCCATAACTAAATTGTTTTTAGGCATGTTACCCAAGACAACAATGCCATTAGTGTTATATATGTGGTTGCTTAAGAAATTGTTATTGATATTGTGATTGTAAATCACTACAAAGGTTCTTATTGTAAATGAGGTGCATTGTTTTAATTATGGTCTTTAATAGGAACTTTGTCATGACACCTACCAGACCAAATACATTAAGCATTAGTGTCAAAGTATATAAAAAAAATATAATAACAAATAAATACCAACATGATGCATATTATTGCACATATGATGCAAATAGTTCACAACCTATGACAGAATGGTTCAAAGTTGGTTTTGTTTACTCCATTCATATAAATAGAAACATGGTGAAAATAATATGGATAGGATTGGAGCAGGCTTCCCAATACGTTAACAATTGCAATTATATTTTGTGCTATGGGAGTGGTAACTATAGCGCTCTACCCACCAAGCGCTCTCATCCCTTGGATCCAAATCGATGGTGGAAATGTATTATTTCTTTTAGACTTGCACCCTGGCGGGACTAAGGAGGGGTATACAGACAGGTATGTCTTCGAGTTAAACTGCCCACATCAACACTAGCTAAGAGGAAGGAGATGCAAGTTACCAACAGACAAGATATAAGATGTACCTGCTCAATCCAGACCCCGTTCAATCCATAACCGAGAGATAACCCCCGGACGGGATGCGTTGTTAACCATGGATGGCTGCTATGTGTATGCAGTTAATGGATGGCTTATGTAAAGAGCTTATATGCGCTGTTACCGGCTTAAGTGAGTGGCTTATTGGGTTTGACAAGGTTGCATTAAAAAATGTTTATTTGGCTGAAGCATAGCAACTCCATTGACAAGGGAAAAAATTACACAACTCAACACAGTGGTCAATAGGTAGGTAATTCTTCATCTCGTGAACAATAGGAGAGGGCCGAAGAGGATAAGGTTGCAAGGGACAGAGCTCGCAGAGGAGAGGGCGGAAAAGGAGGGTTTGCAAAGGAGGAGGGTTTGCAGAGGTCACACTGAGGCTAACAGAATGCCCCAAATCGATGAGTAATCTATGTTTGCTTAAAGAATTTTGATTTCAAATTAAAAAAAAAGCCAAGTTCTTTATGCAGAAGAAATCTTTATTTAGCATGGATTTATACTGGTATGGAAAAGCTGAAAAGACTGTGTTCATAATATAGTTTAAAATATGAACTTCTCTTCCCTTGAATTTCCCTTTCACTCTCTATTTGAGGTGAGGGTCATTGCTGTTGCATTGCATTGCAATTGGGCTAATGTTATCTTGGGACAGGTCATAATGCATAGGGCTAATGTTATCTTGGGACAGGTCATAAATCTTCACAAACTTGTTGTTCACCACTTTTGGCATCATTGTTGTCATTTTGTTCCTGTAGTTTTTACACTAACATAAATAATAGGTTTACTATTCTGTTGAGAGTGTGTTTTGAATCAGAGGAAACAAGCACAATGATTATCTCTTGTGTGCATACTGCATACCAATAGAGGAAATTGCCATGTTTTGTTCAGGTTGACTGCAATGAGAGGTTGCATCTATTTGCATTTTTCGATTATGTGCTTTTATATGTTGGCATGCATAGGTTTTACCGGTGCTGGGATGGGGTTCTATGTAGGAGAGGATAGAAATATATTCCCGTAAATGTTTTGGACACTTGTGTAGGTTGCGTGAGAGAGAGTTCTTTATTCTCTTATGCAAGGAATGGATATAAGAGCATAGTTTTTATAGATTTGGAATGTTTGCATTTGCACAACTGTGCACACAAATTGGGGGGCGAAAGGTCCTTGATAAGTATCTTTGTGTGTATCCTGTTAATTTTGATATTTTCTTGCTTTGCTTTGTTTGCAGAGTTGTCCGTTGTTACTTCGAGTTTTTACCAAGGTATGTGAAAAGTACTTTATTTTAAGCATTTATTGGATAAATAAGGTTGTGGATATCCTTCAAATCACATGGTGCTCAATCTGCTTGTGAAATATTCAATTCAGTCCTCAGACAAAATTGGGATAAAATATTGCAAATACTTCTTCTATGCACATTATGTGTGTATCCTAAATTCCTAATGCAGTGCAGGTTATATACGTTCAAGATTCCTTTCTATATTTTAGCCTTTGGCCTACATATATGTGAGAGTGATACAAAATTAAAAAATATTAGATTCAGAAAGTACAAATTAGATGTTTGTTTTTCTTCAAGCTTTTTTTGTTAGAAGCTCTGAGAAACACCGCCCCGAGGTCAGGAGCTGCACTGCATGATAAGAAATTCCTTCAACTTAGGTGCTAGGTCGAAGGGGTATCTATTCTGCCATATTTCCCTAGTACTTGCAATCGTCCTCATCCCTTTTTGTCATGCCATTTGGATCGGGGGGAGGGTTGGCGGGGCAAACTATAGGAGAAGTGAAACCCTGGTGGACAGCTCAATACACCATCAACCTCACTAGTGAACCAATGCCCTCTTGAATTTCTTCAGGGTTTTCAATGAAAGTTTGATTTTGAATGCATAAATGAATTTTTTTTGCAATACAAGGAGTTAATATTTCACCAACTTTTTGTTCATAGTAATTCTTGTACCCATGAGATAACTGTATTTGTTACTCAAACCAGAAATACTTTTTACTGAGGTTCTGGTATGCTTTATGATTTTTGGTCTCTGTTAAAACTTGGAAAGGTAGTGGCTAGAATGATCTCATCTCTGGATGCAAAGTTTTTATGTATATCCATTTCGTTGAGTACTTGCCATAGTGCAATATTAACAGCACTGGTCTATATTTTCTAGTTTTCATGACCATGTTTCTCTATTGGGGTTTTTGCAGTTTGGAAGTCATCATACTGCAGAGGACTTTGCAGTTAGAGGCAAGGAGCCAAAAGACGAGGTGCAAATTTACACTTGGAGGGATGCTACACTTTGAGAGCTAACAGACCTGGTATGAAGGAATTAATTCATTCTCACTTTTACTGCAGGAGCTTTGCTATTTTCATACAAGTGTTTGTCACATTAATTAAATGAGTTCTAATATAGATGGTCTTGAATTTTAAGTAACCAGGCATGAGCTTTGGAGTTGTCTTTTCTTAGCGTTTGTCTTCATAGTTATCGATATGGGTTGGTTTGTGTGAGGTTTCACTGTCCTTGGGCGAGAAATCATTGTTAGGGATTCCAATCGTTTCCGTCGTTTCTTGGATGGACAGTGTTCTTGTGGGGATTATTGGTGAAGTTAATGGTTGCAAATTACTAGCACGAGCTAATAAGGAAACTGCATTGTACATTTTTGAATTGGCCTTCTGACATGATCGAATACCAGGTACTCATTGATTTCTGGGAAGTTTACTAGTTAGTAACCAACACAGGATGAACTGATGGTAGCAGACTTCATTTGGCCCTTACAAGCTGTGATGTGCGCTTAGACCAAGCAAATTAGTGCATATATTAGCTAGATCATGGGGTATACTTGTTCTGATAAGATATGACAGTCATTGAACATCCTTTGTAATGTATTGGGTTTTTTGTTCAAAGTACAATGAGAATTTTCCTGTCCATTTCTTTCAGAATAAAACCAAATAACAAAAATTCACCACTTTGCTGTAAATAACTGAAGATTTCACGACATCTGTGGCCATGGTACCATTTTGTTATCAAGTGGATCTGGACTAGCAGATCTACACAACAACTCTAGAAAACCAATCCTGTTACTGTTGGATGTCGCTCTATTTGGACTGGTGCCTTTCCAGTCTCAGGGTGGTGTCCCTAGGGGTTTTATGCTGTTCTTAAGCTAATGAATCTATGTAATAAATCCAATTGATCAACACACAAAAACATGCCCTTGAAATGTCCAAAATAAGTCAAGGGTAAGGGATAAATTCTTATGTAACACTAACTTTATGAAATTACCTACAACTGATTGAGCAGTATATCCTAGCAGCATTTTTTCCAGCCATGAAGCCAAAGTAGATGAATCCATCAATAAGAACTTTTCTTGCAAGGTGTGTTTCAAGTTAATATAACTCGGATCACCTGTTAAAGGATTAACAAACAGCTGTAGCACCTTCGTATTCACTGACTCATTATGGCATCCATCCAAAGCATCAATTAAAGGCAAAAAGTTACCATTGCCTCCAAGAAATTCCCGGAACTTGTTGGATTGGTTCAACATCAACGAGTCCTCAGTGTTCCCCAAATAAAACTTAAGCAAAATGACTTTACTAGGATCCGTTCTCAGGCATTCCACCATATCAGTTGCACTTGTAAGTAGATGATCTTTAATAGATAAGTTAACCTCCTTGCTTGAGTTCATTTCTTTTACCAGGATTTCCATGCTCTTCAGCAAAAATAGATCACTATACATACATCTCTCTTCTATAGAGGGAATTAAATTATTGAACAGGATTCTACATTTATCATGTATACCCTCAAATAGCCTGTCAAAATTTATGGTCATTATGACCTCAAGCAAACTATTGAAAACTTCTGCATCAACCTCAATTCCCCCTAAAGCATCTCTTGCTCCGTAAAATTGCTCAATTGTATACAAAAATACCTCAACAGAGAGGGTAGAACACTTGGTGATGAAGGCACATTTTGGCACATTGTTACCCACTATGGGTTGCCCCCTTATTTAGTGAAAATTCCATATCCACAGCCATTAAAAAACATTGAGGTTTTTCTAGGGTGTATCGTGGGATATTCTAGGTTTTTGATGCTATACATTATAATCATAATCTGTCTTTACTGTGAATCCTGAGGGTTAGATGAACAGTGTTCTTGGATGGATAGTGTTCTTGTGGGGATTATTGGTGAAGCTAATGGTTGCAAATTACTAGCACGGGCTGATAAGGAAACTGCATTGTACATTTTTGAATTGGCCTTCTGACATGATCGAATACCAGGTACTCATTGATTTATGGGAAGTTTACTAGTTAGTAACCAACACAGGATGAATTGATGGTATTAGTCTTCATTTGGCCCTTACAAATATAGTGCATTAGATTCTAGAAAGAGGATGACTTTGATCTGAATGCAGAATCTATTCTCTTTCCTGAGACACAGTATGATCAGAGTAAATATTTAATGCTATTTGTGGAAATTGATTCTTGTCTAGAGCAGGTTTGAAGCAACCAATCATCGTCTTCATAATAATCCATGCTTCAATAATACAATGCAATGGGAGGATGCTTTGGGATTGTAAAAATTTTCACTTTCTTATAAGACGAGGGTTTTCATGCAGTTAGTGATATATATATATCAGGGGATCCATCCAAGATTTGGTTGGCCAAGGGTGAGCTTTCCAATGGCCTCTGTCCTATCTATCATTGTTCAGAAACTACACGTTCATTTTTTGGGAGTGTTAGTTTGCCAAATACCATTGGAGATATTTAAAGGATCAGTATTCACTTCTACTTCAAGGCAGGGTTCATTGGCATGCTGCATTTTTTTGAGATTGGCGTTTTCTTGTTTGTACTGCCTTCTCTAAGATATAGCAGTGGTCATGGAATTATGCATTTTTCATTCTATAGAAGATTAGATGCAACTTTGTTTTGAACCTAAGGTCATCTCACTGTCTGCTTTTTGTACTGTGTCAAAATGAGATCCACTATCAGCTCCTGGCTAAGGGGACTTTGTTGATCTAAGATGCCCAATCTTTACATCCTATAGTTTATTCTGATTTTATCTCAATTTTGGTAACATTAGGGAAGAGGTTATGATATCCATTGTATATACCCTTCCACTTTTTGTTTTACTATTTGTAAATAATTTTCTGTCATATTTAATTTTTATTATTATTATGAATAAGCCATGTGATGCAGACAAGGAACATCTCACGAAATTACATACAGAAGTCTTAAAAAAGTTTGTAGATCAGGTAAGTTAGCTACCTAATACTATATTTTTTGAGTATTTAATATTTAGATTTGATGCAAGTTATGTTATCAATATGTTAGATTTGAAATGTGGGCAGCTTGAATATCGTCCCAAGTACCAAAGCATGTTCGAGCAGCTGAATAAGATGAAGGAACAGATACTTATTAAAGAGAAAGTAAGTTATTCCAGTGCATTATCAAATAAGAAATGGTTAAAGGTTGATTTGTTTGTCCCACGGAATGTACAGTATCCTTGCATGCATTCAGGTGCATAGAAATGTCATTGCCTCTCCCAAATTATTCTATTTGAGTTTTCGTACTGTGGAGGTAGAGTACATATCAAATATGGATTGGTACATTTTATACAAGCAAGAGCACTGATAAAATATGGATGAGTATGATGCTTGTCTGATCAGGAAAATGAAACAGCACTGGAAAATCAGAAAGAAAGACACGAAATACAGATTGGAGAGCTGCAGAATCAATTAAGGTTAAATCATGTACAAAGGTTCTAGACTGCTATATACCCAAATAAGTTCAACGTTTAGGTGCTTTATTTGGTACTATGGCTGAAAATGGGAATTGATTTTTGGCTGTTACCAAATTGTTAAAATCGATGTCTAAATTCCTCCAGGCTTGAGAATTTACTTGTGAATGGGGCCTGTTCTTCCTCTAGACATTTCAAAGTCCCATATTTATTACATTGATGAGGAGCATAAAGTACTTGTGGATTTTGTTTATCCTTAGTTCATTCTGTTTAGAAGACACTAAAAATTTATTCCATTTGCTTTATCTGCAAAAGTAGCTGCCACAATTCCTAATGGCTCATATCTAATTTTCAGCTACTGTAAAACACAAGTATCAGTAAAAGATGCAGTCATAGCCCAACTGCAGATGGAATATGACTGGGATGCAGGGCTGTCATTTTTTTCCTTGGCGTGAAATCCCTTATACATTGACGACTCATTCCTCTTACAGATCAACACGATATTCAGGATTTGAGAGACAAGCTTCAACTTGAACTGGAAGCAAAGACCAAGCAACAGGGCGAACTAAAAATTGCACAGCATGAGTGTAAGTTCATGTCCAACCAAAATCCATCCTGGAAATTGCAATTTCAGCAACTCTGCAATTTCAACAATTGTAAATTGTTTTATGGACTAAATGCTATGCTCTGAAACTGTCCAGATGGTTGAGCAAACGAGGATGTTGGAGGTTGATTGGATGAGCGTAGTAGATCAATGGGCACAGATATCTGCTAGACTGATCTGGTGTTGAGCATGCTTTAACCCTTCACTTGAGGTAACACAATAACCAATATAATGGATGTATTATCAGTTAGGCCTTACAAATTAAATATGGTGCATTGCATGCTATCATCTTATATTTTAATTTAAAGAAGGATAATATTTTTATAACATGCCCTTTTTTATTACAATTTAAACAGACAATATCACTTTTTATCCTTCTACTAGTTGGGTGCACACACTTTCAGCTGAAGAGGATATTAAATAAGACATGTTTGCTTGTTCGGCCAGTCTGTTAGTTCTCACCTCAGAGGATTAAGTATGCCCAAAGTATTCAGTCTGTTGTTATTTCTTACCTAGGGAGTATTCCTTCCAGTCCATGGATATAAAACACATAGCCTATGTTGCTTGTTTGGTCAGCCTACCATTCCGAGGGATTAAATATGAATTGCTTGCTTGTTGTTCGATCAGTAAGTGTCAGTTCTCACCAAGGGATTTAGTCCATTGTCGGTAGTTCCTATTGCTGGTAGTTCGCACTTCAACACTTGAGTTTTCTATTCAAGGGAACACTTGGGGGTTTGTACTAATGTCGATAATACACCAGTTGGACCCACATATAAGCCAACTCAAAAGGGTCTTAGTCACCATCATTTTCACCACACCAAAGGATGATAAATATTGTTTGAGAAGTATTCTACCGAGTGATGATGTTTCCCTACCTCCCTCTAAACGATGTCTCCGAGCTCAAGAAGCTATGTCTCCATGTGTTGCAGAGGATGCAACTGCTTAAGATCATAAGACAACATTAGAGTTGAGTTTACATGAGGAGAAGACTGTAGTTTAAAGATGGGGTTTGTTTGCTGTCAAACAACAGTCAAAGGTGAGGTTTGCATTATGATAAGACAGCAGTCAAGTTGAGTTTGCATGCTGATAAGACAGAGTTTGCATCATACCTCACTTGAGTTTAGGAGTAATTTGAAGCGGCATGCAGGAGAGGTTGCCATAATATACCTTCAGCTCTGCATGCAACTAAGAGCAGTTTTTCTTACAGCTAACTAGTTCAGCAGTCAGATCACTATGAGATTGAAGTTTAAGGTGCATCTATGTAATGCATGGTCACACTTGTAAATGATCTCATGCAGGGCGGAGACTCTTAAACCTAGGTCACAGTTCCAGGTCAATTGAAGTCTATAAGAGTAGTAAATACTTATTGTAATGGGGTTGGATCACCAAGGACATTTGTCATTGTAATTTCAGAGGTTTACAATTAAATAAAGCTGGAATAATTGATCCACTTTTTGTACCCCTGTTTTTATATGATTGATACTTAACTAGTACATATTTCAGCCATTTTTGTTCCATTGTTAAGAATAGTTTGCAGATCTAGAGATTCTTTAACCCTGATTTGCCTGAACTATTCCAGGTTTCATCGAGCTTTCCAAGGACCTGACAATCTGTAGATTGGAGAGATCCATTCCTTAGCTACCTAGTAGTAGCCAGGACAAAGGTTGTTATCAACACCAAAACCAAGTCTTTCAGTCATATTTTGTGTGTGGCAAGATTCTTCCATTTCAAAAGCCTCACCATTATTCTCCATTTTCCTTCAGACGCATGTTCTGGCTTGATTTTGACTCCATCCCTTGGTCAACACTAGTTTCCTCTGATTCTTTCCATTAAGTTCCATTTTGACCTAGTAGTTCAAGTACCTATGACCAAACTCTATTGCACTATTTACTAATAAGTTGCATGTATAGTTGGGGATAACCCCTAGAGTAGGAAAAAGCAAAACCTGAGCAGGAAGCATGTATGTTGAGGTAACAGTGGGCGTAGTGAAATGTGCATCTGATTGGGCCCAATGGTTAAGAACATGTGTTATCTCCAAGGAGGTCACAAGTTCAATTTTGGTGGGGGGTAGGGCTGCACAAATTGACCCATCATAGTGAAGCTGAAAGGGTAGGAATCCCCTTGATGTGAAGTCTCAGCCCAGGCTGAGCTATTGGTATATGTAGCTTGCACGCTGTTGCATATACTCTCGGAAAATTGCTAGGTTCCCATGGTTTAAAAAAATACAATGGAAGTAGACTGTAGTGTCTACAGTTGCACCAAGTCTCCATCGACATCAGCAGTGGAGGTTCGAGTGTGAAAAAGACCAAACCGATCCAACTCAATTGATTCTGTACCTACTCGGCAAAGTCAGTACCTAACCAACCAGTGGGGCCATTTTTAATATAATTATTCTTTAAACCTTAAAAATGTATTTCCTAAAACCCTAAACCCAAAATGCATACTATAAAGAGACCCAATTCCTACCCACCCCACCCCTGCCTCTATTTTCCTCACACCTGTCTCATTGAGCATTTGGAGTTTTTGGAGCAGCAGCGAAGAGTGTGATTTGGAGTGATCTGGGATCTCATTTGGCAAATATTCTTGGGTTTCTTGTAGTGGAGTTGGCATATTTTAGAACACTGGACAAAAATCACCTAAATGCTATGAAATCGGTATGTATGCTCACGATTTTGTAATAATATTCTAGTCCTAGGTTCTTACAGTATCATAATTTAATATTTGTAAAATGTGACTTTTATGTAATAGGGACTTATTGCTTTTATTATGGGTTTCCTGCCCTTCTATACAATCGGTCAGTTTATGGGAGTAGTCTTCCTTCATTGCTGTTGTTTTTGTCTTTGGCTCTTTATTTCTGTTACTCTTAGTTTTCTGTTTCAGTTACACTAATGGTAGCAGTAGTAGTTCCATTTTGGGTACGGAAACATTGCAGTGTTTTAGAAAATTAGAAGTGCTAGGTTGTGGAGCTACTACATACAGTATACCTTCAATATTCATCCAGTGTTTCCTCACATTTTCTCGTTGTTTTTCATGTTCATACATAACGTCGTTACACAGATATGCTTTTTACTAGGTGTCTTTATTATTACTGTTTGTCTAGTTGTTTCTATTTCTTTCTATTTACCCAATTGTTTTTGCTACATTTCTTAGTCTGCTGTGCTAATGTTATTGTTTTATCCACATTCTAGAATTTTCATGGTACTTTTAATTTTTTTTATATGCAACCTACTAGGAGAGATCATGAAATTCAAGGTACATTGACAAAATTGTGCTCTCAGGACTGCTATTTATGATTCAGCCATGGGTGCTTGCCTTCATACTTTATATACCATATGTCCCAAACACATTGTTGAATGTACAGCTAAAGAGTTGCCAAGTGTGTTTTCTCAGAATTTTCAGAATACAAGCAGCCAGGGACTGAAGGTAAGCTGTGTCTCAGCCATGATTTAGAACTCCTATATAGATCTTTTTGCCTGAAACCTTCAATATTCATCCAGTGTTTCCTCACATTTTCTCGTTGTTTTTCATTTTCATACATAACGTCGTTACACAGATATGATTTTTACTGGGTGTCTTTATTATTACTGTTTGTCTAGTTGTTTCTGTTTCTTTCTATTTACCCAATTGTTTTTGCTACATTGCTTAGTCTGCTGTGCTAATGTTATTGTTTTATCCACATTCTAGAATTTTCATGGTACTTTTAATTTTTTTTATATGCAACCTACTAGGAGAGATCATGAAATTCAAGGTACATTGACAAAATTGTGCTCTCAGGACTGCTATTTATGATTCAGCCATGGGTGCTTTCCTTCATACTTTATATACCATATGTCCCAAACAAATTGTTGAATGTACAGCTAAAGAGTTGCTAAGTGTGTTTGCTCAGACTTTTCAGAATACAAGCAGCCAGGGACTGAAGGTAAGCTGTGTCAGCCATGATTTAGAACTCCTATATAGATCTTTTTGCCTGAAAGTTGAATAAGCATTTTCTCTTCATGTTCTTGTCTCAGGTGGCCATGTGCAGTGCTTATGTTCGGATAGTTAATACATGTCCACCACATATCTGGAACTTAGACATGCTTGTTGACCTTTTGCACTACCCTGGACCTTTTGCACTACCCTGGACAATGGTTTGACTGTTGGTCTGAGTTTCAGAGCAATGTTCTGAGTCTCTCACAAAATCTATGTAAACTGTAGGAGTCTCCTTTGTTAGGAGCAGAGGACGTGAAAGGTTTTCATGTCAGTGGGTTTTGAAAAAGCTATGAAATATGCATGTGAAGTTGTAAATGTATTAAAGTGTATGACTATGAGATGATTGTTAAAGCCTAAAATGTTTATATAGTGAAAACTTGGACATATGGAAACATTTAAGACAATGCATTCATATTGATTTTCAAGTTTGGCATGCTTATATTAATGTCATCATGTCATTTCCTACATCTGGATAGCTAATACATGATTCCCAGATTTGGGATTTTTGCAACTTTGATCTCATTTATATCCTGTGCAGGAAGATTCCTTGAGTAAGGGTTCCTCTTCACAATTACCCACCCCTACAGCAGGGATATCTTTGAAGGGTGACAGATCTCCATCTGTTACACCACTAGAAGCTTGGAGTGGAGATATACCAACTGATAGATTCAACTCGCATCAACAGTCTGTTCATAATATATCAAGATTTGCCTCTTCTGCACCTTCAGATTCCAGTGGTATTTTATCAGGCACAGTCTCTTCTAACTCCTAGGATACATTGCCTTTTACCACCTCTGGCACAGCAGACTACTCCTCAAGTGTGAACTTTCATAATACTCAAGTGACAGGAGTGGATTTTTCAAACATAGAAAATGCTGGGCCTTCTGAAAAATTGTCTGTTCTTCCAGTGAGTGGAATGCCATTTGCCTTAGGATCAAAAAGTATAATAGTACCATCAAATACTGAAACATCCACATCGATACCTATGGGGCTACCGAGGAGGTACATGGCTTATGTTGACAGAAAATC
>LPNX010002416.1:3347-33673 GCA_001517045.1 Pseudotsuga menziesii
GATAGTTGTGTATGTGGGATCTATTCATGACAAAAACATGAAAATGTATGGAATCATTAATGATTCAATCCACCACTAGTGGAGACTATAATCTTGGTAAAGGACAAACAAACCATCTTTATACAAAAATGTTTCATATTGTTGGTGGATAATAAATCGACATTGGAGTTGAAAAACGTTTTGGAATGAGACAAAGGCCATTTATGCCAAATTTTTTAGTAGGAGTTATTGGTTACTTGATAGAGCATAAGAGCACATTGTTCTTGTCCATTATCGATAAGTATGGGAGGTTAATCCAAAAAGTAGTATATTTCCCAAAGGAAGTACAAAATAGAATGGGTGCTACACATTTACCAAATTGGATTTGTAAGTGAACTATGTTACCATCAACAACATTGAGTTCAAGTTCACACACTAAAGTTTTAAGCCAACTTGGTGATGGGTTCTCCCTCCATGGTTTATTGAGACCTGCAACAATTCACCAAGTCGATAACGCCTTCAAACAACTCACCGTAAGTCATTGCATACCACGCAAGATATGATTATTTAGTATAGCTCAGTCTCACTCACCACTTTATGAGATGAAGAGAGTAGGGTCAAACTTAAGTAAACAAGTTGGGGTTTCATTCACTGACTCATTGATTCATTAAGTAATATTTATCCCCACTTGGAATGAATATATTTAACCCTCCTGCCCAGCATAAAGGAAGGGAGACTATTAGGAATGAAGGTTAAAAGTTTGGTACCACTAATGTTATTCTGTATTTCAATGTGTCTCATAGAATAATTACTTCTCTATGTTATTAACTATGCAAGTTACTATCAGAGACCTATTTCATGGATCCACTAGCCTCCTCTTTGTTTGGGGGAACTGATATTATCCAAAACCTTTTTTCTACGTTGATATTTTACAGAAACCTTCGTTATTATTTATCTATTCGGGTGGGTACCTCACTCAGTAAGAAGAAATCAGTTTTTGTAGATGCTAGTTGGGAATTTGGCTTGGGCCCTGGCTGTATAGTGACCGAAAGCATACTCACGGGGAAAAAAGACATTTTATAGTTATTTGTTTGCATTTATTGGGTGTAGACTTCACAATTTAAAAATATCAGTTTTAGAAAGAGAAAATATAAATTGTGTAATTCCATAACAATTTTTTTCTATCCCAATCCAATTTCCTCACTAGAATTCGAACAAGAAAATCCATTTATGTTTTGAAGTTACAAATATGTCTCAATGCCTTCAAGTGTTCATCCATATCGTTCAATGGGTTCCTTCGTAAAGCATACAATCTTACAGGTTACTTTTCAGTTATCTAACTCGCATATGGTAAAATTATGCAGCTATAACCTAGGGTTACATTGGTCAACTATACAGCAATAACATGGCTTGGTGTGTAGAAGATTGAACTTAAGAATCCAGAAAAATAAAGAAGCATAGTCACTTGAACTGTTGATGTATTTGTAACTTCGGAATGTATTCATCTATGTATCTTATGTCTTGTAACCTGATTTTTATTCTGGGATGTATCTATTATGTAATTGAGTCATGTTGTCATTCCCCGATGTTTCGATCAGGAGGATCTATTATGTAAACAAGTCATGTCAAGTCATTGTGGTTAATCCTCTGATTGTCTAAGGGTTAAAGTCCCCACAGTTTTGGGGCACTAGGGTTATTAGACTCTCCTAGTAGAGGTCGGCCCTAGTAGGGTTTTAGTCATGCCAAGATTAGTATAAATAGAGAGCTAGAGTCTCTATTTAGCACACAACTTATACAAACTCAAGTGTAGCGCATAGTTGATGAAGGAGAAGACACTGGGGATAGACAAGAAGAAGGTTACTGCTGTCGGGAGGTCCCTTATTGTTTTGGGCTTTTCTATTTTTGTGCTGATTCTATCTCTGAGGAAGTTGCGGGGTTTTCTCCTTTATGGTTTCCCCAAGGAAAAACACTATGTTCATTGTCCCTTCTATTTAATTGATGTGCTTGTTATTATCTCAGTTAAATATCCTAATAATGTTAGCTTAATGTTGAAAAACTAACATGGTATCAGAGCTAACCTGATAAGAAGACACTCTGCAGCTATGGGAACTAGGGATTCCTTGTTTGTGGATCTTCCTCCACATATTTTTAGAAAAAGTAAGGTGGAATAACTCTCCTCCTTAGGCTGCATCTTTCTGTCGAAGAAGAATCCAATTCCGAGGTTTTTTAGTTTTGGACCCAACACTACTGCAAGAAATTAGGGCTTTTCACAAAGAGGAATTTTTTAGTGATCCCAGGCCTAGATTGATCTCCTCTCCAAAATTGAAGTTAGGGATAAATTTCAAGGCATTTGGGTGGACATAACTCTAGAAAAGCAAAACCCTAATTTGCTCCTAATCCAGTACTGCAGGATTTTAGCTCCAAATCTAGATCTGACATCTTGACCTGGTAAGATCTAAATCTTTTGTATTTCCATTTGAGGTTCTCAATTTAAGATGTCTCATCATACCAATCTTGATTAAAATCTTGAGGGAGTTGATAACTTCCAATCCTATAAGTATAGGATCTCCCTGGTCCTGAAAGAAAATGAGTTGGACTCCTACATCCATGAGGAGGTTCTAGCTCCAGAAGGAGATGAGGCTAAGGCCTTACATAAGAAGAATATGGTTATGGAAAAGACAATCATTGTTGATTCTATAAAGGATCAACTTATCCCTCAGGTGTCCTCTCTCAAGACACCTAAATCTATGCTTGATGCCCTAACCAAATTGTTTGAAGGGAAGAACATAAACCGAAAGATGACTCTGAGGAATCAACTAAATAATGTGAATATCCAAAATGCAAAGACCATCTAGTCTTACTTCAGAAGGGTTTCTCATATCAAGGAACAATTGGAAGTAGTAGATGAAGAAGTGGAGAATGAAGAAATTGTGATGACCACCTTGAATGGTCTCCCTAGGACATGGGACTCTTTCATTCAAGGGATTTGTGCTAGAAATAAGTTAGTCAATTTCAGTAGACTGTGGGAATAATTTTATCAGGAAGAAGCTCGGGTAGCAACTCGAGAAGAGAAGATGGGAATTGAAGATCAAGATCTCACAGTACAAGCCAAGAAACCTAGATCCAACCATCACAGAAGTAAGTACTCTCATCACAGGAATAACTCTAGAAATCCCAGAGATAGGACTAAGTTCATTTGCTATACATGTGATGAAAAAGGACACTTTGCTAGAGATTGTACTAAGAACAAAATTATCTCTCACAATAAGAACAGAAGCAAACGAAGACATCATTCTCATGCTGCAGAGGATGATGAACCTTCATAAAAAAGAACTAGATATGAAAGTGAAGATTCTTCAAGCGAGGATGAATATGTTTTGATCTACGCTCTCACGGGAAAATTTCCTCATGGAAGTGATGATTGGATTATTGATAGTGGGGCCTCCAAACATATGACTCGATTCAAGGAATATTTTGTGAGACTTTCACAACATGAATCACCTCACAAGGTGAAACTAGGAGATGACTACCAATATCCAATAAAAGGTAGTGGGGAATCTTCCTATAAACTAGACTATGGTAAGTCTCTAACAATGAAGGAAGTATTGTTTGTGCTAGGACTCAAGAAGAAACTTCTCTCCATATCAGCATTGGATGCAAAAGGAATGAGGTTTGCATTCGTAGATGGTCAAGTCATCATGTGGCCAAGAGGAAAGACTATAGATGATGCAGTGATGATTGGAGAACAAGAAGGAGGTTTGTACAAATTGAAGGGCCATCCAAAACAAGCCATGGTCCATGACACAATAGACCTAAGTGAACTTTGGCATAGAAGGCTTGCACATGTACATTATAGAGCTCTACCTCTTGCAAGCAAAGCTATTGAAGGTATTCCAGAAATGCAAGCAAAACATGCCGGGGTCTACAAAGGATGTGTGAAAGGAAAGAACACAAAGAAGACATTTCCAAGTAGTGAAAGAAAAGCAAAAGGAATCCTGGAAATCATCCACTCTGATGTATGCAGTCCTATGTCATCAATATCACTAAGTGGGTATGCATATTATGTTTCTTTTATTGATGATTTTTCTAGGAAGACATGGGTTTGCTTCAGGAAGAATAAAGATGAAGTATTCAACAAGTGCAAGCAATTCAAAGCCTTGATTGAGAATCACACTGAAAATAATATCAAGACCTTTCAATCAAATAATGGTGGATAATTCACTTTGAATGAATTGAAAGAGCTCTATAAAGAATTAGGGATTAAGAGGGACTTGTCCACTCCTTATAATCCATAGCAGAATGGGATTGCAGAACGAAAGAAAATAACTATCATGGAAGCTGCAAGAGCTATGCTTCATGATCAAGATCTTCCTATGCATCTTTGGGCTGAAGCTACTAGAACAACAGTGTATGTATAGAACCATACTCCACATAGAGTACTTGAGAACAAGTCTCCTGAAGAAGTCTTCTCTGACAAGAAACCAGAAATCAGCCATCTCAAAATATTCTGATGTCCGATATACATACACATTCCAAAAGAGAAGAGAACAAAATTAGATCCTTCAAGAAATAAGGGTATATTTGTGGGATAATATGAAAGCTCAAAGGATTACGGAATATATTTCCCAGGATACAAGAAGATTGACATCAATAGGGATGTGACATTTGATGAAGACATAGCTTACAACAAATCCAAAAAGAGACCTGGTGAAGAACCTAAAGAAGTACAAGAACCTAGAATTCATGATATAACCATGAATGAAGAAACTCAAGAAGAAGATCGAGAATTTGAAGAACCACAAAGACCTGTAGATCCACCTCTAGAGAAGAATCCTCATAAGAAGAAACCTGCTTGGGTACGAGAACTTATCCAAGGTGAAGAAAGATATGGGGCTCCAGAAGAGAATCACAAAGAAAGAAAGAGGACCATATCCTTCTCTGGGTATGTAGCTTTACTATGTGATTTCATTGATAAATAACCTTCCAGTTATGAAGAAGTGGCAGAACGAAAAGAATGGAAGGATTTTATGATCAAAGAATATCAATCGATCATGAAGAATGATGTTTCGTATGTTGTCCCAAGACTAGAAGGGAAGTCAGTTGTAACTTCCAAATGGATCTACAAGATCAAGCATGCTGCAGACGGTAGCATTGAAAAGTATAAGGCAAGATTTGTGGCTCAAGGTTTCTCTTAGAAAGAAGGAGTAAATTATGAATAAACCTTTGCACCTATAGCCAAATACACTTCCATCAGATCAGTAATTTCTCTGGCTGCAGTGATGAAATGGAAGATACACCAGATGGATGTTAAGACCGCTTTCTTGAATGGTGTAGTGGAAGAGGAAGTGTATGTAGAACAACCACTCAGTTTTGAGACACATGACAGAGAGTCTCATGTATGTAGATTGAAGAAACCCCTGTGCGGTTGAAAACAATCACCCAGAACTTGGTATGGCAGGATTGAAAGTTTTCTATCCAATTTGGGCTTTACAAAGAGTACAGAAGATTCTAACCTATACTACAAGGTTGAAGATGGAAACCCAATGATGCTTCTACTATATGTAGATGATCTATTTGTGACAGGGACAGATGGGTTGATTGCTAATATAAAGAGAAATCTTGCTGCTGAGTTCAAAATTAAGGACTTGGGTATAATGCATTATTTTCTAGGTATGGAGGTGTGGAAGAGTGCTGATGGAATCTTCCTTGGACAAGGGAAGTATGCGGTAGAGATCCTAAAGAGGTTTGGGATGATGGACTATAAGGCTATGGCCACACCTATGGCATCGAACATGAAGCTATTGAGTGATGCTTCATCAGAGACGGTTGATGCCATGATGTATCATTAGATGATTGGGTCCTTGATGTACCTGATTAACACAATACCAGACATTTGCTTTCCTGTGAACACCTTGATACACTTCTTGATAGATCCGACAAATGTTCACTTAATTGCTGCAAAGAATATTCTAAGTTACCTAAGGGGAATATTTGATTATGGGCTCAAGTATGAGTCGAATCAGAAGATTAAGCTGAAGGGTTATGTCGATTCAGATTGGGTAGGTAGTGCCTGTTAACCCAAAAATCCCCCACACAGCTCGCAATGGCCTACACCACCCAAGGACACCATCTCACAACACTCATTTCACTCCATAAGAGCTTCCATGACCTTCCATTTGACCCCCACACCTCCAAAAGAGCCCAAGGATGAAGAAAAACACTAAAAACCCTAAAAAATAGCCCAAAATAGACCCCCAGGAGCTAAAGCCCTCAAAAAGGGGATAAAACCCTGAAAGGGGATAAAGTTAGGGTAGAAGGGGTGAAAGGCCCAAAAAAAGGGGCTAAAGCCCTGACCAAGGGCTTAAAACTATATAAGGAGGGTGGGGGGTCACTCTCAAAACACTCCTCATTTGCATATTGTTATGCTACCCATGAATGCTTTGAGACCTCTTGCTCTCAAACCACCCACTCTCCCTCTCCTCCATCTCCATTTATCCAAGACATTGCTCCCCAACCAAGAGAGAGGTGCTCCCATGAGCTAGGGCATGGTGGCCCATTTCCACCCAAGTGAGGTATAGCTTCTTTTCATGCATGTTTATTTACTTGTTTTGTTTTCTAACCACTGTTTTTAGTTGTAGGTTTTCCATTAACTTTGTTTGCAAGTTGCTTCAAACTAGTATAGCTTTATTTTTGCAGGTTTTGGAGGCAAAACCCTAACCCATTGTGTGCAGAGGGGTTCAGAAGGGATGCATCTCCATATTTCTTTCTGATTTGCTCTTAGATGTCATCTGTAATAGCCGCCATTTACTTGTTCTAGTGTAGCTTAGCTTAGTTTCAATTTGCAGCTTTGTTTTTACCATTTTACATTCCATTTTTTAATTTTTTTCCAAGGGTAGAAACCTACCCTTGTGCCCTATAGGCACAAGGGAGCCATTTTTACCCCTGTAGTGAGGAGAAATTCTCACTACAGCTTTGGTGACTCCTCTGGGTCAATCCCACAGGATCCCTAGGCAAAAAATTTCAAGTTTTTCAAGGTTTTTAGTTTTTACCCTAGTTCTCAAAAATGTTCTGTTAGATTTGTTTAAATCTACTTTATTTCTTGTTTTCTGTTAGTGTCGAAGCCTTTCCTAGGTCAAGCCGAGTCAGACTAACCCATTACCAGTTACTATCGGCCAAATATGACCCTGTAGCCCTAAAAACACCCCTTTCCAGAGTAGGTTGCTCTTATTGGGGGAAAAGGTGAGGGAAGGCACTCTTAATTGGTAGACAGGTGCACCCAGGGCACACTTAATCGTCAAACAGGCGCAACTTCAGCCCAGGAGCTCAAGCTGCGACTGTTTTGGTATTTTATGCGACCCCCTCGCTCATTTCTGGAAAAATCTCACGGCCCCCTCGCGAGATTTAGTCAGAAATGTGCGTCCTGTCACACAGAAGTTGTTTTTCAGTTTAATAAGCAGCAATTTCTAGTTTTATAGGACTGCTAGTGCGGCCTAGCCGCCTCTATCCACCATTACAGGTCTCTGTTTATTTCAGTTTTCATTTTTTGCAAACAAATCAATGAACAATGTGTATATGCTAATCCAATCACTAAGGTTCAATAAAATGAATTAGCCAAAGTAAAATTAACATAAAATTAACCATATTTCTGCCCCCTTCCTCCTCTACCCAGTCACCACCCTGTGGGGTATTCTGGGATACGACGAAGGGACAGCTCATATAGATCTAGGCACTCCATGGCATTTTTCCTAAACCATTAAAACCAGGTGACTTGGAAGGTACGAGGGTTAAAGAAGGAGGGATTCTCATGGCACTAAGTGTCCTTCCTGCTTGACCAACCTAGCACTTGAGAGGTGACCTAAGGATCTATAGATGGGCTTAGTCCCATTTTGTTGAGAGCCTAGCACCTTCTCTTGGTTGGAGAATACCACTGAGAGGTAGACACTTAGTCAGGCCAACAATTCAGGGTTAATCACCATATTTGCTTACAAGTTTCTATTTACATTTGCATTCAAAACCATGATGTGAACTATACCATGAATTCATAAACCATATTGCAAACCAAATACCAGAACAAGCAAGCAAACCAACACACCATACCACCTAATTAACCCAACTCATTTCATGATGCTGAGTGAGCCTTAAAAGTTACCAAATTTACACTAAGTTCAATTAACTCTGTAGTCTTTGAGGACATAAGTCCCTGAGTGCTACAACTATGGGAAGTACTTGGGCTTTGCCCAGAAACTCATTATGAGGAGTACCATAGGAACCCCAAAGTAGCTGGCCGCTAAGAGGAATTTCCAAGTGAAATAGGCAATGACCCCTTATGATTGAGTAGAGTTACCTGTGAGGAATAATCCAAGCGCTATCTTCTGGCAGTCTTGGTGGCGGAAAGACCACCTTCAGCCAGTAGGAATCCATTAAAACTGGGGTCCAAATTTCATACCCACTAGTTTCATAAACACAATTAATCCTCCACAATCTTCCTCACGCCTAAGAGGCGAACCACCACCATTTGGAACACTCAGTCGGCACTGTCGTAGCCATTCTCAGCAATCTACCACACCATCAGAGGGCCATACAACCTCTGATTCTGATTCAGACCCATATCAGTTTGAACCAAACCTCCACACCGCACCATCTAGCCCCATGGCTACTACAAACCCAGATCCATTTTTCGGTGTAACCTTAGCAAGTGGACCCATATCCACATCACAACCAGTCACCCACAATGTGGCAAGTGGTCCAAGCATAGTCATGTAGACTATCATTAGCCAATTACCACCACCCATAGTGACCAACCAAGCTGGTCCAGTGGCCACACATGGGGACAGTGGCCCCTCCACACACATTGTCCCACCTGCCACACTGGGGGGCAGTGCACCAACCACCAACATTGCCCTTACCGCCATGTAGGGGGGAAATGCCCCCGCCACCGATACCATCCCTCCCACAACACTTGGGGGCAGTGGCCCATCCGCCATGATACCACCACAAGCACTCTCATCCATACAGATGCATTATGCACCTACAAACCCCACTCCTATTGCAACCCCATCCCACATCAACTTGGGGTCAAATATGCCATTCACGGCTCATTTGAACTTGCCTAACCTAGCTATATTGATAAATGACCCCATCTGTCACCAAGCTTTTTGGCCACCCATTCCCCTATGTTTCCTTCAGACTTCCAAAGTTTGAAGGAAAATCCAGGGAATGTCTCCAAAATCATATAATGACATTCCATCTATGGTTCTCATCCAATAGCATCGTAGAAGACTCAATCAGGTTGAGGCTGTTCTAACGCACCCTCACAGGTGCCACGGCCAAATGGTACATTGAGCTGCCATAAGCCAAGTACCCCGACTTCAACTCCCTAGCCTTCATGTCCTTACATTATTTCCAACTCCTTATCAGATATGACGAGGGGTTGGAGATCATACTATCCTGTCGCCAAAACACCGCCACTCACAACACTGATCATATCCATGAGTGGTGGCAGTGCCGTAGCTTGTGCAAGGTCCAACTTGATGATAGGATCTTCTTAGATTGGTTCCTCAAGACTTTTCTCTGGCCCATTGCAAAGGACATCGCATCTGAACGTCCCCAATCTGAAGAAGAGGCCATATTGAAGGCCCAACAATTTGACCTCATCTACACCCAGTCGAGATACTTGTATACCGTCATCCCAGACGCTCCCCGTCCAGGTACCTCTTACCGCGATGCACTGGGGGCATCCCATGTAGTGGATGGAATTATAGGGTCAGTATCTCAACAACCACCACCTCAACTGATGCCACCTTCTGCCGCACCATAACCAAGCAACACTGCTAATGTTGCTTACCAAAACCAAGCTCCAGACTCTGCTCGAATGACATCTCAGTCTGGAGTGACAACTTCCTACGCACAACCTGTGCCACCGCAGCAGGCTCAAGCTATGGCTTGTCTAGCACAGTAGTATGTGGGCCAAATGCCCACATTCATGGCACCTCTACCCCCACAAATCTACTATGCACCACCAATGCAACAAGTCCAAGCCCCTTCCCCTGCTCCACCCGCTCCACCCACCCCATTGGGTCAGGTATTTGCACAACAAAACTATCCCAACTAACTTGCCCCCAACAATCAACAAGTTCAAGCTATAAATAACTGACCCCACAACAAGGGCAACAACCAACCGCAGGGAGGCGGTCAACAACCGAATCCCCCCAACAATGCTGCAGCAAATCAGCCAGCCCAGAACCCCCCGTGAGAAAATGCACCAAGACGCAATACCCCATTGTGCACAAACCAACCATGCACACTCTGTGAGGTCTATGGGCACTGTACATTCAAGTGCCCCTTCAAGGGTCGCACCAAGCAGACCATTCGAAATGAGGCCCAACAGGCTGCCAACGCTACAAACCAAGCACAACCCAACTAGGCACCACAAAGACCTCTTTCCATGGTGCTTCAAAACCCACTACTAGTCCAAGGATTGGTGGAAACTACTCCCCCTCCCCAGGCCAATCCCAACACTCTGAGGGAACCACCCATGGTCAAAATAGGTGTCCACCACCTGATGACCATGACCATTGAGGAGGTCAACTTACAAACTAGATGAAACTAGTATGGTACCACTACTAAACTTGTTGACTCGTTAGTAGCATCTATGTCTAAGCCAACCAACTTACCTCTCCAGTTACCCCCATTCTCGCACACCTCCATACGTAGAATCACCAAGAATGCCACAGCTAGAGCTACAGTCAGCTATAGCATTGTGGACGATTTGGCCCAAACGCCAACCGCCATGTCTGCTCTTGAGGTACTTAAAACGTTCCCAGCACAGTGAAAAGCCTTACTAGCCGCTCTAGGAGTGGTAGAACCCTCTGATTCCAAGATGATCACTTTTGACATACAAAATGAAGAGTCACACATGCCCTCCACTGTTGCCTTCCAAATCTCGTTGTCCATCTGGAACTTGGTTGTGCACCGATGCATAGTGAATGAGGGGGCATCCACGTGCGTCATGTCCACCTTGGTTTGGCAGAATCTTGGATCACCTATTCTGCAACCATATTCCATGAATCTACGTGCTTATGATGGACACCCCACTAAAGCCTAAGGAATCCTCCCTCATGTCCCCATTACGTTAGCCAGGAAGACAGTCATGATTGACATTGAGGTCGTTAATGCTCAACTGGATTACAACCTCCTCCTTGGGAGGATTTACATGTACACCATGCGAGGAGTCACATCAACTGTCTTCCACCTCATGATGTTCCCCCATGAAGGGAATATTGTGATAGTCGACCAGATCACCTACCATGATCTGCAAGGGTTAACAATGCCTACCAACCTTATCCCCACCATTCCCACCACCAAGCCACAAGGGGCGACCGCACATGCTAACGTCATCCCTGCAACCAACACTGTGGTTGAAAACACACCAGGCTCCCCACCATTGAATGTGGTCCCTGGGTTGTTTACCGATCCCATCATGACGGATCCTTTCCCGTTGGTGTCACCACCATTGACACAAAAGGAAATGACGGACTTGTTCATGGTCTCATCAAGCATCACTACACCTAAAAAACAACCGCAGTCATAGCCCCAACCACAACCAAAACATCGTCCACAGCAGCAAAGCCAACAGCAACTGCAACACCACCCACAGCAGCATCATTATGTGCAGCCACAACCATAACCTCACCCCCAACATGCAACTAGCTGGCAATTATGTGGGCTCATCTCCAGTCCATACAATTCCCTTCCTCTTTCCCCCACTTGGTGTCCTGAGCAAGGCAGTCATGGCCACCTTAAGCATACCCAACCTTACATTGTAGATCCTGGTGTGGTATCTGGATCCACCAACTCAACTAGCCATGCCCCAGGTTGTGTTAACTCTGGTGCAACCTATTGCAGTTGAGTCTCGCACCCCACCCGATCTGCATAAGCCAACTGCCACACCCACACCTGCATTGCTCCAACCCAAAAGAGAAAGGGGGAAGAACACCGAAGCCACTGTAGAACCATGGCTAGTACCACCTTGTGTCGTCTATGAATAACAAGGCCACCCAACTCAAGATTTCCCTGAAATCCCAATGATCCGTGCACATCTAGATGCTACGGATATGAATGAAAACATCCCCATGGTTTAACTCCCAACCACACCAGTAGTAAAGAACAAGGCATTAAGGATGAACCATGCTTACACCCTTTGCGGCTTGTATGGACATTACTCCCACCATTGCCAAGACCTCCTTGAATTTAGAATGGCTCTTACTGACCTCTGTCACCGTTCCCTTGAGTCTGAGATCACCCTGATCGAATAAGTTCACCCACCACCACCTCCGTCATCCGAAACCATGTCCATTTACGTGATGTCTATTTCCCCCGACCAGCTCACTCCCATCTCCAATGACGTTCCATTAGACTTGTCACTTCGTAGCTTCAACAATGATGAGGAGATCCTTGAAGCTCTAACTACCTCAGAATACCCATGGGACAACATGCACTATAGCTCGTTCTTCCTCCCGGAAGAGCTTGCATCGCAGTCTGACCAGTTTTCCATGGAAACCAAAGATTTCATCCATGGGAAGGTTGACTGGTTCAAGAACCCAATCCCAACACCAGATGCCTTCGAAGAATGAAACATGGTGAACATTTCACCAACCATTAAAATCGACATCTCAACCAATTCTGAGATCATTGAAGAAATCATGGTGGGGGCATCTTGCTCCACGAAAGAGGTCAATTCCTATACCACTCTCTTCCAAGAATTCGGTGACATCTTCACCTGGTTATACACTGAAATGCCTGGTTTAAATCCATCCATTATGGAACACTAAATCAACACATGGCCTGATGTGGCACCCATTCGCCAAAAGCAATGTCCCATCCATCCATCCAAAGTGGCTACGGTGAAAGCCGAGATAGAGAAGCTGCACATAGTCGGCTTCATTTATCTGATTGCATACACAACTTGGGTTTCTAATCCTGTTCCCATGAATAAAAAATAGGGTACTGTTAAGTCATGAACTTGTTTTCTTCAATTTTATATTTTGATTGTCATTTTTATTTTAAGTTTGCTCATTTGCTTAAGTTTTCTCTTTTACGTACTTTAGAAAATTTTTGGTTTTAAGTGAAATTTTCGAGTTTTGCCTTTAGATTTTTATTATTTTTTGTTTCTTTAGGTTCTGAAGGGTTTTAAAGGATTTATATTGATTAAGGATTTCACAAATAACACCATGGATCAAAGTTTACCATTAAAACCTCATTCAAAATGGAATTAATAGCTAAAAAGTGCCAAAATTGGTTTTAAAATATTCTTGTAGCGCAACGGCCAAAAAATTACACTGCGGCGCTACAAGAAAATCGTTTTTTGCCAAAATGGTCATTTTTTAGTCCGATTTTTTGGGGATTTTGTTCCTAAAGCGTTAAATAAATCATTGGTCATGTTTGATATGTGTTTTGCCAAGTTTTTTTCATGTAAACAAGCGTCTGGTCTCACATGAGGGAGATTCTGGCAACTGTTCTAGAAACTGTATGCAAATTTATGGAAAATGATGATAGTGAGTGAAATAAGGAAAGATTTTCGGGGAAGATGTTCTAAATTAAATATTATGAAGCTGGTGGAGATGCTGGAACGAAGACATCTGCTTAAAATCTGGAATTTCACAGTTACACAGAAAATTTAGGGCTTTCTCGTTGCGCCAGCTGGAGGAAAATTGGACACCTGAAGACACTTGTATAGTTAAATTTGAAAATCAGATAGCTCAAGGAGTGATTTTAAACCTCTGCAGCCAGACCGGAATAAGGTATTCCATGTTAACCTCATAGTGGCTGCTAAATTGGGGTTTTCCCAGTAAAGCTTGTTTTGTTAAAATTGATGAAGGAAAACATATATGTATGCTGTTAACAAAACCCCTGTCGAAGAGATATCAGTCTAAGAGGTTTTTATATGCCGTGACAAGTGAAAATTTGAAAGGTAGCAGTTGCATTGAACAATTATCCTCTCAAAACCTGAAAATGTGGTGGGTTGAAGATCTGTACAGTTTGTGGTGACCAGGGTTTCACAGATTTATTTGTTACCTGTAAACAATGCAATGATGAGCTGAAACATGTGAATTGCATGAAAACCTAGTCTGAGTAGGTGCCAGAAGTTTACTGGTTTTATGCTGAATGCAAGTTGAAGACACCTGCAGCAAGCTGGAAGTGAGCATTACTAGAGAAAACAAACACTATGGGACTCCAACAAATCCAAGTATAGCTACACAAATTCTTGGAGGATCTTCAAGTGGGGCTGTTGTAGCTATTGCAGCTGAACTCGTGGACTTTGCTCTTGGTATTGATACATATGGAGGTGTGAGGGTTCCAGCTGCATTTTGTGGCATTTTGGGATTCTGTCCTTCACATGGGGCTATTTCTACTGTTGGTGTAGTGCCAATGACCCAGAGTTTTGATACTGTAGGTTGGTTTGCTAGGGATCCAAATATTTTTCATCATGTTGGCCATGTACTATTGTAGTTGCCATTGTGAGACTTCAGACAGAGGAGGCGTATTTTAGTTGTTGATGACTGTTTTCAGCTTTTAAGGATACCAGAAAAGAACACTCTTGGCATGGTCATTAGTTCTATTGAAAATCTACAAGGTCAAGTTTTAAATCACATAAACCTGGGTCAGTATATTACTTCGAAAGTTCCAATTCTAAAGGTTTTCAAGAATGAAGAAAGCAAAAATGGAGAAGGAAATTCTACTTTAAAGAATATTTGAGATGTATTCCTTTTACAGCAAAGATACGAGTTCAAGATGAATCAGGAGGAATGGGTTAACACAGTCAATCCTGTTTTGGAAGATGGTATATCAGGCTGAGTGTATGCAGCTCTAAGCAACCTTTTGAAGGATAATTGAATATTGGTTATTCCTACAGGTCCAACTCCTCTTAAAGCCCAAGTCAAAAGGGAGACAGTTGGAGGACTTCCTTCCTAGTGCTTTTTCACTGTCAAGTATTGCTGGCATGTCTGGATGCTGTCAAGTCAATGTACCTATAGGAAAGCATGATGAATGTCCTGTTTCAGTTTCATTAGTGGCATTAGAAAGAGCCAAGGATGCTATTTGTGCAGAATCACAACACATGCATGTCTCTATGCATTCCAGAGGTGTTCTGACATTTAGATGAGCATATTGGAGGATAGTTAAGTATAGCAGATTTGTGAGAATAGTTTTGGTACTATGTTGACCTAATTACCTAATATCAGTGTAAAACATTTCCTGCATTCAAAATAGAACAGACTGCAAAAACTCTGAGAGCTTGAGAAAGAAAGGGTTGTTAGGACATTGACAAGGTTTTAAAAGCATACAGAAAAATCATTCAGTCATTGAAAATAGAATAGAGTTGGGGAGTCATCCATGAATTTGAGTTATATACACCAGTACAGACATTTTCTGCTGAAAAGATTGTACCTACAGAAGAAATTTCAGATGGAAATGAGGGAAATGCAAAGATTACTAAGAATTTTGCTAAGTTTTTCCTGTTTTGGGTTATTGAAGTAAAGTGCCGAACATGAGATGATGGAGAGGAATTTTTGAAAAACAAAATAGGTTTTGTTCATAAGATATCCATATACAAAAAACCTCTCTCAGTTTTTAAACATCTATCAAGGTTTGAAATATTCAATTTAATCTTTGCAGCCTATTTTTCAGGGTTTTTAATATTTAATATTTTCCTGTTTTAGTGTTCATCTTGTGGGGAATATTCTGATTGATTCGAGATGGATTCTTAAAAACAAAGAGAGGTTTCTGTCCATCACAGAACCATTCACAAAAACCTCTCTCATTTTTTACACAGGTGTCACAAATTGAGATATATGGAAGCCTCTTTGACACCCATTTTCCAGAAATTCGCCATATTTGCGAGGAATCTGATTTACTATTTTTAGTCAATTAGTTGAAAGTTAGTTAATGTAACTGCTGGGTAGTTTCAATTTCGACCTAATGAAGGGAAGATATAACTACTTCTTTGTAATTATAAAAGAGGGACAGGGGGACAGAAGAAGGGTTCTACGTTTTGGCTGGCTTAAGGAGGTCTATGACTTGTTTATGAGCTAAGTATTAAAAATCTCATGTGTATTTGCTGAATGGAATTATGAAATATATGATCCTTTCCACCCTTCAGACTCTGTTTGGATTCATTTTTTAACTTGTTAGGTACATGATTGATAAATTCATTGTTGGTTTATGGTTTCTTTGCTGGTAATGCTTGTCAATTGTTGAATGAACTTCAAGCTCATGTTCTGTTGGATATTGGTAATTATGTTATACATCTATGTTCCTCTTTGCTTATGATTCAGTTCTTGTTTAGCTCATGAATGTATTCCCTTCAGTCACCAAACTTTACAACCAAGAAAACATTTCAGAAACCCTAAAACCTAGTTTATTTGATAGAATTTTTTAGATTGTGTTGGCTTGTTTCTTTATAGCCTAGAAACAATTTCTGGCACAAACATCATTGGCGCCGTTGTCGGGGAATGAATTTGAAAACATATTTTTCCCTGGGATACTTATCATTTCACTGGTTTTAAGAGGTGAACTTAAACCAGCACATTTTTAAGGCTATTTTTCGCCAAGTTTGTCACATTGGCTAATAGGGGAATTGGAACTAAAAGCAGACCTATTTCACCTTTGCAGCTAGGTGTTTCAGACCCAGAATAGATATTGAAAACAGCTAGAAGAATTAGAAGGTTTCAGTCATCCCCAAATTTATGCAACCTAATTAATTTGAACTGCTATCACCCCTTTCTCTTTCTGAGAAGAAGAAACAAAATCTGTCTTGACAAATTGATTGGTGACTCCACTATTTCAAGATGCAGAGACCGATGTCCATGGATGATGTTCTGGCTCGAAGGTTTGCACCTTTCAAATTTTCTGATATTCCAGGTTTTCCCAATCCAGTACCTACTATGGATGTTTGGGGAGATTGTCTTCCACAATTTAAGGAAAGAAAAGACGATAATCCTTCAGATCACCTCATCATATTTCATCATTGTATGGTCCAGTTAAATATCCAGCATGAAGATGTGCTCATGAAGATGTTCATGTATTCACTTGAACAAGATGCACGAGATTGGTATTTTTCTCTTCCCGCTGCTAGCATCTCCTCACTAAAAGAATTCCACACATGTTTTCGGAAACATTGTAAGTACGTGTTCTCAGCTGAATTTTTTTTTAAAGATTGTTGTGAGCAGGATGATGTTTATAATACAATTTCTGATTCAAAAAAACCACGATGATGAGTACAATCAAGGGTTCAAAACATGTCATGAAGAAGTTGAAGTTTCAGAATTTGTTGAAGATGAAAAGGTAACATTTTTAGATACAGCTGTCAAGGAAGAATGCCATGATAATTATGATAATCAAGTTGTTGTTTTAGGTCAGTTTGAGGATTATTCAAGTGATGAGATCATTAGAGATAGTTTGGAACGTTCTCATAAGTTTTCAACAGCCTTAATAACCGTTTGAATGCTAATCCTGTTGAAGATCAATCTCTAGTTCAACAAACTTTTGAAAATCATTATTCTGTTAAAGATCAGCTTTGTATTGAAGGAAAAGATGAACCTTTAGCAACATCATTCGAAATTTCTCAGAATGCTCCTTGTTATGATGAAGAGATTAGGGTTCCAAGACAAGAATTCTGTGATGAATTAGATTCTATTCCTTTTTGTTTTGATACTAAATTCGATGAAGGCCAGGCTGTTCACATTTGGTCAAAAGTTACTCATATTCATAGTTATGATAAATTTGTTGTTCAAAATCATTATGAAGATGCTCTAATTTTTAAGAAATATGATGATGAAATTGAAAAGAAAGACCCAGAAATCTATGAGGTGTGTGATATGTCACAATCTGATCAACAGATTCAAGAATGCATTCAGTCTATTATCCTTGAACAGCAAAATCCAATGCATGATAGTCATTCATTTGAAGATAGTGGGGAAAAGGAGGTTCAGCTTATCAATGTTATTAATGATACTATCCAAAAAAATCCGGAGAAAATTCAGGCTGATCCTGATGTCTTTTATCGCCAATGCCTGATTGATATTCATGGAACAAAATATTCTTATGGACAACTTGTCTTTTTCATAGAGCAGGAAGAGGTAACTTGTGGAAGCTTTTATGATCCAGTAGCAGATTATTTAGAGTCAATACCATGTTATAAATATGTTATTTCAGAGACACCATTTGATGAAAGTGAGTATAATTTGTTATATCATTACTCTTCACGTTTTCCAATATTTCTGATTACATATATATGTGGAGTTGGAAACAAGTTTTGGTGGGTTGATGAAATTCTTTCCTGGTTACATTGGAAATGGGATTACAATTTCATTCAGTAAATAGAAGGTTCCTCAAAGAAAGAGATTTGATTTGCATTGTATATATCAGTGTGTGAAGGATTGAATAAGGATTCCATAGCCCAATGGAAATTTTGCAGAATAGTAGGTAGCAGAAAAGAAGGCACTGGTCTACAGGTTCTTGAAGCCTCACAGGGAGGACTTCATCCCGCAGCTGGAGCCAGATGTTAAGTCATGAACTTGTTTTCTTCAATTTTATATTTTGATTGTCATTTTTATTTTAAGTTTGCTCATTTGCTTAGGTTTTCTCTTTTACGTACTTTAGAACATTTTTGGTTTTAAGTGAAATTTTCGAGTTTTGCCTTTATTTTTTTATTTTTTTTTGTTTCTTTAGGTTCTCAAGGGTTCTAAAGGATTTATATTGATTAAGGATTTCACAAATAACACCATGGATCAAAATTTACCATTAAAACCTCATTCAAAATGGAATTAATGGCTAAAAAGTGTCAAAATTGGTTTTAAAATATTCTTGTAGCACAACAGCCAAAAAATTACACTGCGGCGCTACAAGAAAATTGTTTTTTGCCAGAATGGTCATTTTTCAGTCCGATTTTTTGGGGATTTCGTTCCTAAAGTGTTAAATAAATCATTGGTCATGTTTGATATGTGTTTTGCCAAGTTTTTTTCATGTAAACAGGCATCTGGTCTCACGTGAGGGAGGTTCTGGCAACTGTATGCAAATTTATGGCAAATGATGATAGTGAGCGAAATAAGGCAAGATTTTCGGGGAAGATGTTCTAAATTAAATATTATGAAGCTGGTGGAGACGCTAGAACAAAGACATCTGCTTAAAATATGGAATTTCATAGTTACACAGAAAATTTAGGGCTTTCTCATTGCGCCAATAGGAGGAAAATTGGACACCTGAAGACACTTGTATAGTTAAATTTGACAATCAGACAGATCAAGGAGTGATTTTAAACCTCTACAGCCAAACCGGAACAAGGTATTCCGCGTTAACCTGATAGTGGCTGCTAAATTGGGGTTTTCCCAGTAAAGCTTGTTTTGTTAAAATTGATGAAGGAAAACATAGATGTATGCTTTTAACAAAACCCCTGTCGAAGAGATATCGGTCTAAGAGGTTTGTAGATGTTGTGACAAGTGAAAAGTTAAAAGGTAGTAGTTGCATTGAACAATTATCCTCTCAAAACCTAAAAATGTGGTAGGATGAAGATCTGTACAGTTTGTGGTGACCAGGGTTTCACAGATTTATTTGTTACCTGTAAACAATGCAATGATGAGCTGAAACATGTGAATTGCATGAAAACCTAGTGTGAGTAGGTGCCAGAAGTTTACTGGTTTTATGCTGAGTGCAAGTTGAAGACACCTACAGCAAGCTGGGAGTGATAATTACTAGAGAAAACAAACACTATGGGACTCCAACAAATCCAAGTATAGCTACACAAATGCCTGGAGGATCTTCAAGTGGGGCTGTTGTAGCTGTTGCAGCTGAACTCGTGGACTTTGCTCTTGGTATTGATACAGATGGAGGGGTGAGGGTTCCAACTGCATTTTGTGGCATTTTGGGATTCTGTCCTTCACATGGGGCTGTCTCTACTGTTGGTGTAGTGCCAATGACCCAGATTTTTGATACTGTAGGTTGGTTTGCTAGGGATCCAAATATTTTTCATCATGTTTCCCATGTACTATTGCAGTTTCCATTGTCAGACTTCAAACAAAGGAGGCGTATTTTAGTTGCTGATGACTGTTTTCATCTTTTAAGGATACTAGAAAAGAACACTCTTGGCGTGGTCATTAGTTCTGTTGAAAATCTACAAGGTCAAGTTTTAAATCACATAAACCTGGGTCAATATATTACTTCGAAAGTTCCAATTCTAAAGGTTTTCAAGAATGAAGAAAGCAAAAATGGAGAAGGAAATTCTACTTTCAAGAATATTTGAGATGTATTCCTTTTACTGCAAACATATGAGTTCAAGATGAATCAGGAGGAATGGGTTAACACAGTCAAGCCTCTTTTGGGAGATGGTATATCAGGCCAAGTGCATGTAGCTCTAAGTAACCTTCTGAAGGATAATTGAATATTGGTTATTCCTACAGCTTTAACTCCTCTTAAATCCCAGGTCAAAATGGAGACAGTTGGAGGACTTCCTTCCTAGTGCTTTTTCACTGTCAAGTATTGCTGGCATGTCTAGATGCTGTCAAGTCAATGTACCTGTAGGAAAGCATGATGAGTGTCCTGTTTTAGTTTCATTAGTGGCATTAGAAGGAGCCAAGGATGCTATTTGTGCAGAATCACAACACATGCATGTCTCTATGCATTCCAGAGGTGTTCTAACATTTAGATGAGCATATTGGAGGATAGTTAAGTATAAAAGCTTTGTGAGAATATTTTTGGTACTCTGTTGACCTAATTACCTAATATCAATGTAAAACATTTCCTGCATTCAAAATATAACAGACTGCAAAAACTCTGAGAGCTTAAGAAAGAAAGGGTTGTTAGGACATTGACAAGGTTTTAAAAGAATACAGAAACAACATTCAGTCATTGAAAATAGAATAGAGTCGGGGATTCATCCATGAATTTGAGTTCTATACACCAGGAGAGACATTTTCTGCTGAAAAAATTGTACTTGCAGAAGAAATTTCAGATGGAAAAGAGGGAAATCCAAAGATTACTAAGAATTCTGCTCAGTTTTTCCTTTTTTGGGTTATTGAAGTAAAATGCATACCTCGAGTGGATGGAGAGGAATTTGTGAAAACCACAAGAGGTTTTTTTTCATAAGATATCCATATACAAAAACCTCTCTCATTTTGGCAACAGCTATCAAGGTTTGAAATATTCAATTTAATCTTTGCAGCCTATTTTTCAGGGTTTTTAATATTTAATATTTTCCCATTTTAGTGTTCATCTTGCAGGGCATATTCTGATTGAATGGAGATGAATTTTTAAAAACCAAGAGAGGTTTTGTTTCCATCATGGAACCATTCACAAAAAACTCCCTCATTTTTTACGCAGGTGTCACGAATTGATAGATATGGAAGCTTCTTTGACACCCGTTTTCCAGAAATTCACCATATTTGCCAGGAATCCGATTTACTATTTTTAGTCAATTAGTTGAAAGTTAGTTAATGTAACTGCTGGGTAGTTTCAATTTCGACCTAATGAATGGAATATAGAACTACTTCTTTGTAATTATAAAAGAGGGACAGGGGGGCAGAAGAAGGGTTCTACTTTTTGGTTGGCTTAAGGAGGTCTGTGACTTGTTTATGAGCTAAGTATTACAACTCTCATGTGTATTTGATGAATGGAATTATGAAATATATGATCCTTTACACCCTTCAGAATGTGTTTGGCTTCATTTTTTAACTTTTTTAGTTACATGATTGATAAATTCATTATTGGTTTATGGTTTCTTTGTTGGTAATGCTTGTCAATTGTTGAATGAACTTCAAGCTCATGTTCTGTTGGAAATAGGTAATTATGTTATACATCTCTGTTCCTCTTTGCTTATGATTCAGTTCTTGTTTAGCTCATGAATGTATTCCCTTCAGTCACCAAACCTTACAACCAAGAAAACATTTCAGAAACCCTAAAACCTAGTTTATTTGATAGAATTTTTGAGATTGTGTTGGCTTATTTCTTTATAGCCTGGAAACAATTTCTAGCACAAACAGGTACCATTGACATTTGCACAGAATTTCACGATCTCAATGGGGCATGTCCCGAAGAAAACTTCCCCATACCATTCATCGAACAGATCATCGATGCATGCGCTGGACACGAGGCCTTCTCCTTCATGGACACATTTTCCGGATACAACCAAATCCAATTCTGGAAAGAAGACCATTACAAAATGGAATTCACGACCCCATGGGGCACATTTTCCTACCGAGTCATGCCCTTTGGCCTCAAAAATGCTGGATCCACCTTCCAGCATGCCATGACATATTGTTTCCATGATTTAGTCCACATCATCTTGGTCTACTTGGATGATCTGACCGCTCGATCATGAAAACAAGCCCAACATATAGACAACTTGTGGAAAGTCTTTTTACATTTTCGCAAGTACAACATCCACCTAAAACCCCTCAAGTGTGTTTTCTGTGTCCCAGCAGGCCATTTACTCGGATTTATCATCTCCCACAAAAGGATAATGGTTGATCCCCTCAAATTTTAGGCCATCCTTGATCTTCCTCCCCCAAGAACTCGGCACCAACTACAAAGCCTACAAGGAAAGGCCAATTTCCTTCACTGCTTTGTGCCAGAGTATGCAACGAAATCCTGTGGATTCATCTGACTGCTCTGCACAAAAATCCCCTTTGTTTGGGATCAGCAAGCACAAGAATCGTTCGAGGTACTCAAACAAGCCCTGGTTTCTGCACCATTACTCTCACCACCATATTTCACCCGAGGCTTCATCCTTTATGTGTCGGCCTCAGAAAATGCCATTGCTGAAGTCCTAGTCCAAGAAGACGATGCTCGCCATGAGCACATGATTTAATACATTAGTCAGAAGCTAACAGGACCCCCATTATGATATTCACCTGAGGAGAAACTAGCCCTAGCCATCGTCTTTTTGGCTCAAAAATTGCGCCCCTACATGATTACTAACCATACTCCTGTAGTGGCTGATTCAAACCAGATGTGGTACCTATTAAGCCATCGCCTTCTACAAGGTCGAGCAGCAAAGTGGGTAGTCATCCTCCAAGATTTTGGCCTAGAGTTTCTGTCTCCAAAAAGCACAAAGGCACTCGCACTGGCCACACTCATGACCAATTTGTCCCCATTAACCGCATCATCACGCCACAAGGATGATATCCCTTATGATTTTCTATTCATCATATCTACTAATGACCCATGGTATGGGGACATCCTTCTCTATTTACGAATGAGAAAGTTCCCAGTGCACTTCAATCGTGAGGATAGGTGACGCATCTGACATCAAGCCATGTGCTACTTGCTGGTTGGAGATGTTCTATATCATCGAGGCATTGATACCATCCTATGTCATTGCATCACCCGTGATGAGGCTGAGAACATCCTCGACGAAATTCATAGAGGAGCCTGTGGTGGTCACCTTTCAGGACTAGAAACCACCCAAAAGGTTCTTTGTGCCAGCTATTTCTGGCCCTCCATCTTTTTTGATTGCATAGAGGTAGTCAAACATTGCCGTAGCTATTATATTTTTGCCCCAAAGGCAAGAACACCCCACGCACCATTACACCCCGTAGTCACAGTCGGACCCTTTTGCAAATGGGCAATCAACTTCATGACCATCAACCCCGTTTCGGCTAATGGACACAAGTATATTATCATGGCAATTGATTACTTCACCAAGTGGGCTGAAGCCATGCCCACATTCGATTGCAAAGCTGAAACTGCAACACGTTTCTTCTTTAACCATGTCATTACACGGTTTGGTGTCCCAAAACAACTAGTATCCGATCATGGGGCACACTTCAAAGATGTCCTATGGGATTAATTATCAACCATGTTGAAATTTGAACACCAGTACTCTTCTTCCTACTACCCTCAAGGCAATGTCCAAGTTGAAGCAGTCAACAAAATCATTAAAACAATGCTTCAACAAATGGTAGGAAATCACAAAACCAACTGGCATCACATGCTATTCTCTGCCCTGTGGGCTTATCGCACATACACAAAAAATGCAACCGGTTTCACCCCTTTATACCTAGTACATGGCATTGAATCAGTGCTCCCTATGGAGTGCCAAATCCCATCTCTCTGCCTCACAGTAGAACTCCTTCCTGATACTTCACCTTTAGAAGAATGACTCCTCCAACTCGAGCAAACCATAGAAGATAGTTGAGATGCCCTCCAAGCCATTGAAGCAGCAAAAACATGATCAAATATCCAATATGACTGCCATGTCCATCCTCACACCTTCAGCGAAGGTGATATGGTCCTAATCTACGACCAACCCAATGATAAATTAGGCAAAGGCAAGTTCGAATAAATGTGGTATGGCCCATATGTCATAGATCATTGCCTCAGAAAAGGGGCATATACCCTCATTGACTCTGATGGAAAACTCTTGGAGAATCCCCGCAATGAGCTCTACCTCAAGAAATTCTATGCTTAACATCACCAATGAGTCACTTCATTTTCGTTTTCTTGTTTTTCACCGTTTTTCAACAAAATTCAATGGCAGCATCACCAGCTTCTAGTCAACTCTCACCCAAAACCTGTTCGAGACACCTCTCACACCTCTAGGATTAAAATTTTCCATCCCCTTATGAGACCATCATCTCATGTTTAAACAATCAATTTTGAGACCATTTCCCAGAAGTCACCTTGATTCTCGAGCCATGACATAACGATGTGAGTGTCTATGGACCGGTACTCGTATCACTCTGCCCAACCGCTACTCATACAAGCTGTTGGGCCAGTGTCCATTAAGGATTGTACCATATTTTACCATTTATAATTATAATTGTCTTTTTCACCGCACCTTATGCGAACATCTTTAGACCATTGTCCACAAAAACCTTTTGTTTTATTTCCATATATTTGACATAGAAGTGTCCTCGGGCCGCTGCCCACTTAGGAATGTAATTTTAGCTTTTATTTTGTATTTTTAAAATGTATATTGTCTTTTCTTTTCATCGCACCTTACGAGGACCATTGGACCACTTTCCATAAAATGATTTCTTTTCTTGCACATATTTGGCATATAAATGCCTCTGGACTTGTACTTACATCGCTTGTAGTCAAGTTCATCCACTGCAACAGACACACACGCTCTTCTGACCTTTGTCTGAGAGCCAGGGATAATTTTAAGAACCCCCCCGAAATTTATATGTATAAAAAATGGGCGAATCCCCCCGATATATAGGAAAAATTGAAGGCGATTTTATCAATAATATAGTATGTATATATAATTTTTTTAGCGAATCTTTCATTTTATTATATAATGTTGTAAAATCTTGGCGAATCTTTCACTAAGTTATAGGATATTGTAAAATTTTGGCGAATCTTTCACTGATTTATAAAATATTGTAAAGATTTGGCGAATTTTTTTCCAGGAAGACTCGCCACCTCTTTGATTCCTAAGAAATCACAATTCTTTGTGCTTTCACTTTACCTTCTAATATTGCATACAAAATAATTAATAGTATTAATTATGCACCATTCGGTCAGAGCTGTCACGAAACTGCACAGCTTCCTTAATCTTCCCCTAAAGGTAAACCCTTAAAATAAAAACTATTTAATTTCCACTAAAGAGATCTAAGATTACCTAAACACAGTGATATGCCTCACACTCATGAAAAAAGTGATATGCCATACACTCATGAAGAAAGGTTTTACCCAAACATGCCAAAGTACCACCAGTAACCAAACCTAGGGAACATGCATTTGTTGCAAGGAAAAGAAATATACACTAACATATACAACTCCAGAACAAACACAATGATTCCATAGCAGCTCCACAGTTACATGAATCATACAACTAAATCACATAATAACAGATACATAATCAATTAGTAGGACAGAGTCAACAGACCTCTTCAGACAGGTTTGATAATACACCAATTGCCTTGGGCACTTTTAAACCTACAAGCTGATTCAAGACTCCTTGCAAAATATCCTCCATAATTTTCAAAAGCTCCAACTTCTTGAGAAAATCATTAGCTAATAGAGGAAGCAAGCAACCATGTTCTCTCCTCAACTGCTCAAGACCTGTGCATAAGTTTAGAAGTCCAGAGTTTTGAATTGATGCCTGATTTTGTTCTGCATGAGCAGCTACTGTATGCTCAAGGCGAAGTATGGCATCTTCCTTTGCAGCTTCAGCTGCATTCTTTTCTTTCTTAAGAGTTATGATTTTAGTTTTTGCCTTTGCTAATTCATCCTCAAGGATGTCCATTCTTCCATGGACCTCATCCAATTCTGCAACCAGTAATTCTGCTGCTCTTTTTTATTTCCTAACATCTTCTTCAGCTGATACTATTTTACCTTGTAAGTTTTGAAATGATTTACCAAGCCATTCAATCACCTCCACAGGATCCCCAAACTGAAATTGATGAATAGTACCAATAGCATCTAATGCAGTCATCACTCTTTGCATCATTTCATTGCTCTCACACAAATATTGCTCTACCTCCATAGCATGCTTTCTTGAAGAGACGAGTTCTGATTCTATCACTTTAAAGTGGTCTAGAGCACTTGATAGGTCTCTAATTTTCTGTTCAGATTCGTTAAATGAATATTGATGCACCTGAAGCTCCATTCTCAGCTGTTCAAGTTTTGCTACTTTTTCATCCACAAGTAGTTTCAAGCTATCATGTTGCTGAACTACCCCCTTGCCTTTTTTCACTACCATGCTTAACTTCTCCCTTGTCATAGACAATTTTTGCTCAAACTGCTCAAACTGTATTTTGAATGCATCTCTTTCTTTTTTCATAGCTTCCATCTCTTCATAATATTTTCTGCATTCCTCAATAAGCTTGTATTGTTCATTCTTATGTGATGCCACAGCTTCAGTGGCTTCTTCTTGCTTCCTATACACTTCCAATAATTCTTGCTCCTTTGCATCAAATGAAACCTGAAGCCTTGAAAGCATTTGTGCACTATGTGATGGAATAACAGTGCCCATAGCTTCCTCTTGATTAGTTACTTTAAGCATGCTAACTTCTTCAGATAGAACACTGAACCTGTCTATGAGCTTCCTAAGACATTCTTCCAAATTCTCAGTAGTGTAACTAGAAGGGATTTCATTATGAATTTCACCCTCAAACACTTCTCCAACCATATCAACCAATCTCCTTATCATACCTTCTGTGTCAGCATTAATAGTCTCCAAGTTAGACTCTAGATCTAGAACTTTTGCCTCAAAATAAACAAGGTTTTTAGATAATGTTTCTTTATCATATGCATCTTTAGCTACTTGCTCAATCAGACTTTCATATTTGCAATTAAGCTCCTCAATTTTTTTCAAAAGAAGCTCTTTCTCAAGCTTTTCTATTGAAAGATTACCCTCCAAAATAAACGCATACCTTTGTGATTCTTCCAGTTCAGTGGAACATAAATTAATAGCATTTTGCACATTTTCAATCTGACGTTGAGCATTAGCCACATCATGATGAGCCTGATCCAATGCTCTGCCAAGCCACTCAATTCGATCCTCTGGTTCCATTGCTTTTACTGAAGCCGGCATCTCAACATTTTCCAAGACCTCTTCCCATCTCTGAATAAGATGATTCCTTTCCAGTAAAGATTGCTCCAACATATCTGATTGTTCAGCCAAACTTAAGTACTTACCCTGAAGTTCCTCGTGTTTCCTTCTTAAATCCTCAACCACTTGAATTTGACTCAAGTTGACAGCGTCTAATTCTGAATTTGATTCCATAAAACTGGCATCATCTTCGCCATCTCTTTAAGGCATTCTCTGGTCCAAAATTCTAGAAAGTGTATCATTTTCAATAGAATATGACCTTGCAAGCCACTCAATCTGTTCAATAATTTCCATGGAATGAAATTGCTCTGGCAAATTCAGCTCCTCCAGAATTTCTTCTATTTTCTGAAGAATGGTGTCTTTATGGAAAAAGGATTCACGAAGACTGTTCGCTAAATTCCAGATATATGCTAACTCTGACTCCAATGCCTCAACACGTTCTCCAGCCTCTCCATAGGATTTGATCTTTGCTTCAGCCTCATGCAATGCAGCAGTTTTAATCTGTAGTTCATGCCAACACCTCTCTAGCTCATTTGACTTCTCTGCCAATGAATGTTTCAGTGCATCACGTTGCTGAACCAATGCCTTGCCTTTAGATACAGCCATGCTAAGATTTTCTCTTAGAGATGAATTTTTCTCTTTGATATCCCTCATCTGTTCTTCCTGTTGAGATCTTACTGGATCCACTTCATCAAGTCTCTGACGTAACTGAGACATCTCCATCTCTTTGCAACTGAAAGCTTTTCTCAGGGCAACATCTAAAGGCAACTGAGTTTCCTCCTTCCTAGAACCATCATTAGGTCGTGATACCAATTCTTCTATGCATCTCTGCAACCGGTCATTTTGCTCAAGAGATGCCTTGTACTTCGCAATAACCAAATGTACATGACTTTCTAGAGGATAAATTATTTGTATGTTAGGATCAATAACAGACATTTCATCTTGAATAACTTCTTTAATAGCAGTAACCAATTTCTCTGACATGGCATCCAAGTGCCTCTTTGATTGAGAGTGCATCTCCAAAGTGTCTTTCATCAGTTCTTCCTGTTCTAAGAGTGCCCTTTGAATAGCAGCCAACTCTGAGGACAAAGTTTCCTTTTCAGCAGAGAGTTGAGACAGTTGGGAGACCATGCTAGCATATTTCCCTTCAAATTCTGTCTCATTTTCAATGCACTTTTTAGACAGCTCTGCACAGTTGGCATTAAGATCTTGAATAGATTTATTTTTTGTAAATAAATCATACTAAAGCTCACCCACTATGGTTTCAAACTGTGATCTTTCCTCAATTTCCCAACTGTTGCAACAACTTAGGGAAGCAGATGGTGAGATAGGATGCTTGAAAGCTACTCTGACATTGCTTCAAAGGGATGCCAATATTATTAAGCAGCAACTTATGGAAGAGGAGCAATAGACAGGATATTTGATAGCCACCCTGAAGCAGCTAGAGGTTGATATTGATGTGCTCAAGCAAGAAAAGGAAACACGGGACGAGAATTTGCTTACATTGACAGAGAATAATGAGCAACTCATGGAACAGGTATTGAAAGATACTTCTCAAATTGATGATTTGCATTGTCAACTACACAATCTAAAGCAGCATGCTTTTGAGAATTCAGCAGCACTGGAGAAACAGCTAGAGACATTGCAGAGAGAATTTGCTGAGAAGAAATCTTCATTAGAGGAAGAGAGAAGTTCTTGTGTTATTGCAATGCTTCATGCTGCAGAAAGTCTAGAAGAATCCATCCAACAAGTTTCTTCTGATTCCCGTTCTGAACCAGATTACTCAACTGTTAATCTCTTCCTTGCTACTGTTGTCAATGCTACCGTAGAAAAACTTAACAACTTGAGGATCCTGGAGATAAAACTTGAAATGTGTTGTCTTGAGAATACAGAGATACAAAGATCATTTGAAGAACTCTCTCAGAAATTGGAGCTCATTCAGCAAGAAAGAGAATCAGTTGTTAGAGTACTTAAAATCAGCAATAAGTCTAGCAATCTGTACGCTGGATCACAGTTGGGAAATTTTAGAAGCTGAAAATCCTCCAATCTTACATGTGAGCAACCCCCACACATTAGAAATATCCTCCAATCTTAATGGTGCTGATGAATGATGGAGGGGAGACTAATTACAAACAGGGGCCCTTGACCTCTTTCTTTATGCACGACCTAATACAGAATCTTGGGGTCTTCTTCAAGTAGAGCTAGTGTACAAACCAGACATTGGACTGGTGCTCCGAATTGGCTCTGTTATATGGACATATCCGGTTTCATAGATGCTTAGAAATATAACATGCAACCTTAAGACCAGGTCCTAATGTAGAACATTGAAGCATTCTAATATGTCAAACTTGAGGCCAACTACAAGATATCTGCTCATCTACAATTGTAGAAAAAAATATTTCCTAAGTCATTTCCTCTGGTAATCAGGGTGCAGGGAGGCTTAGACTGTAAACAGCTTCATAAAACATTACATACAGTATGAGTTTTAAGGAGCAGTTTGTATATAGGTGTATAAACAAGCACATAGTTTCTCAGGAGGCATCTTAAGTAGAAGCAACTCTTGAGAAAAAGAAAAGTCTCTATCCTATGAACAGAGTTGTTCTATGCAAACAAGGATGCCTGCATTTTTATGGAGGCATGTCACATGGATATAAGCCTCCATGAAAAAATTGGATCATAGAGAATAGAGAGTCTCTTATAGTCGTAATAAACGTTGATAACTACATTGCTAAGGATACACATTCTATGGTGACAAAATTCCAAGAACAGGAATGTCATGACTTATAAGGAAATAAAGAGC
>LPNX010002428.1:18890-74148 GCA_001517045.1 Pseudotsuga menziesii
TATATGTCACATGATCTAAATTGCACATCCACAGGGTCCAGTTTGGGAGATGACTCCTTAAGACTCAAAAACTGCAAAGGCTACGCTGGTTTTATTGTTGAGAAAGTGAAAGCTACATATTCAGGGTGCTTAAATATCCAAGAAGTTTGTGCAAGTATTCCATCCCTATTTCATTTGGAAGTTCTTCTCATGGATTTTCATTCTTCAAATGCATTTGAAAAAATCAAAATGGCAGAGAATATTTTTTCTACCCTCAGCAATGTAAGTTGTCCTCCAGTGGAACTTGACAGCACACAATTGGTTTGCTGGTCTTTGCTAATTTCAAGACTGATGTTGATTCTTCGGCACATGATTCTCCACTCTACAACCTTCCCATCCTGGTTGATGTTCAATATAAGAAATAAGTTAATACAGATTACACAAGGAGGAACTTTCCATCTTCCCACAGGAACAGGCTATTTAGAATCATGGGTATATCATGTGGCACAAAGTGTTATAAATGTGAATGAGGGAGTCACAGAAGAGCATGGAATGCCTAATCTCTTTCAACAACTGATTGACGTTAGTGGGGTTCATAACTGGGGTATTGTAGAACACAAAGTTCTTCTAGATCTGGGTTTAAATTGGTCTGATCTCTATTCTGTTGTTTGTCGCATTTTGGAAGTGTGGCAGAATAGGGAAGCTTCCCAAGTGCATGAGCTTATACTTGAAAGATATTGTTTTGTACTTGGCTGGATCACTCTATTAGATATTGATGTTAAGGAAGCTGGTGCTTTGCCATGGAGTCCTGAATTGGGCAGAGACAAGTTGCTTGAAATTGAATACTTCATAAGTTTTAGCAGAATTCTGCGCCATAATGTTCATTTTGGCCATACAGGGGAGCTATCACAGCTGGCAAATATCATTCTAGAAATACTCTCTCAGCTTCAAACATTATACAAAGAGCATAGTGTGAAGGAAACAGGTTGGTTATTCTAAAGGCATAGTGCATGGCTGTCTTTAATTTTATCATTGCTCCAGGCAGGTCTGTGGAAAGTGTCTCTGAGAAAGATCCCAGTTTCAAGAGAGGACACATTTTGGATAGAGCAGACATCTAAAGATACTTCATTACTCACACTTTGTGAGCAGTTATTTTTTTGTGTATTGAAGGATGGGCAATCAAGCGTTTTGCTGAAAATAATTTTTGCATTGAATCAATTCAAATGCTGAATAATTATTCTCACTGATACATAATAATATGCAATGGTAATTATTTGACATATTTTACACACAATACACTTAATATGCTTAAAACTATAAAAATTTCCTGTACAACTGGTTGATATAGAGGACGATGGCAGACAAGACTTGGATTCCATCAATTGAAGTTCGTCCTATGGTTTAGGTAATAGTTTAACTGCATTGACCATCCTGTATTTAGTTTAGTGACAATACTAGAGTCTAGAAGTTCTTAAAGAAAATACAAGACAGGTTTTAGCTTGTTTTGTGGCAAGGGAATATCTTCTATAACCATTTCTAGCAGACCAGAAATGTGTTTCCAGTTTCTAAAATGCTTCCAGACCCCACAGACATTTCAGCCATTTTCCTGATCGCTGGAAACCCCCCAGCGTTCTTTCTTTTTCTTTTAACTTTGGAACATAAAAATGTGTTGAAAACTATTACAAATGTTTCATTTTTGCCTTGTAGTTACTGCATAATTCTGGTTTTGTGTTCCAGGGTCTGATTTTGCATTACGGAAGATTGATTTTGGGTTATGGGATCTAATCTATTGAAAAATAAGGTTTTCATAGATAGATGATACAGGATCTAGATAGACTTTACTTGAAAACATTTGCTACCATTTCCAAAACGGTTTCCCCATTTCCTGCAGTTTTCTGTGCAGACTATCACAATAATTCCACAACTTTTGAACCATTGTCACACATGTTTCTTGTCCTTACCGTTTCTAGTCTCCAATACCAGGGGACACATACCAAACGTTCTAAGTGTGAACAAGAGCTTTGGCATGTTTGTGTTAGGGTTTGTTGCAGCAACCAAGCTTCTCCCCTGCATCAGGCTATGACGTCCCTTGTAATTTTAAGCTATTTCATCGCCGATTCTGGGTACGCGTACCCAGAATATTACAAGTGGATGAATACTACACGCAACCTGTGTCATAGGGTTTCGAGTTGTGCACTTCAAGTGGATGAATACTACATGCAGCCTGTGTCATGACTGTAGTAGAACGGTCTATTGGTAGAATGCTCTTTTAAAAGTTTATGTATTTTGCACTATTTTAGGGCCCTTTATATACTTGAATAAATCGAACTTCAAGTGCAAAGTCACAATAGTATTCACCTTTTTTTTAGGTTGCTGACTATCCAAACCCTTTACCTTCCACTGGCTACAAGAGGCAAAGATGTTTTGCGAAATTTTACAGTACTAAAAATTTACTCATTAAAAATAATTTACTCCTAAAATTTACTCACTAAAAATTTAATTCTCCAAAATCATGATGGATGGAAACTCTCTGGTGAGGGGCCGGATAGGGTTTTTATCCAACATTCACTAAAAATTTATCAATTCACACTACTTACCAGGGATTTTGTAAGCAAAGAAGGTGGTGTTGACGCCAGAGGTGCAGAATTCGCGGCCGGCCTCTTCAAAAGTCTCCAGGTTCTCTCCAATGCTGCTTTATCCATGGCAGCTATGGCAATTAAATAGAGAAATTGTGAAATCAACCGTGGTTAATATCGATCCCAAACTCCTCAACGGGTATGACCAATATCCATATCCAAAACCCACCAAACTCTCCAATGTTTGGCGCGAACCCTCCAATGTTTGGCGCGAATGGTTAGGCTATTTGACAAGAAGTAGCAGGTTGAGCAGCAATCTAAAAGGTCAGATTGAAGGATGGTAAGGAAAATCGGAATGCCGTTGCTGCTGTAGAGGTTGGGTCAAGACCGTTCAACCTACCATGAAAATAAATTTTTGTGTGTTTTCATATATATATATATATTTTTTTATTATTTATTTTGGATAATGGTTTTTTTTCCGTTTTTTAGGTATATATATATGTATATTTTTATTTTTATTTTTTTTCATAAACTATGTTTATAGTGGTTTGGTTTGTTTTTTTTTATTTGTTTATATAAGCTATATAGATTTTTTTTTAATTATTTTATTATATAAAAAACATTGTTTTTTTTATATTTTTTGTTTTACTGTGTGGACTAGGTTAAACGAACAATGAATATTGGGTTTATATGCTCCAAAGCACTACAGACCTCTCTTCTCCCAAAGTTGTAATGTTGCTTATCAAGGTTACTCTAGATCTTTTACTAAGGATAAACTAGCAATTGTACCCAGGGGTGCAATAACAACGTCGTGTTGCAAGCTAAGCTTTATATTTTTTGTTTTACTATGTGGACTAGGTTAAACGAACAATGAATATTGGGTTTATATGCTCCAAAGCACTACAGACCTCTCTTCTCCCAAAGTTGTAATGTTGCTTACCAAGGTTACTCTAGATCTTTTACTAAGGATAAACTAGCAATTGTACCCAGGGGTGCAATAACAACGCCGTGTTGCAAGCTAAGCTAAGCTAGGTTTACCATCTAGTTTTAATGCCCAAAATGTATGATTAAGGTTTTACTATACCATTATCATAAAAATAAAATTAGAAACAATAATAATAATTTTATTACCACAGCGCTGTAAAATATTTGACACTTGTGATAAGAACACTGACCAGAAGTGTGGAATGGCAAACCAACAACCCAATAACTTTTCTACTTTGCAATTTTTGGTCCCGAAATTGTCTATTTCAAAAAATATTTATGGGATCGAGAAACAATGTAGTAGAAAGACTCAATCTCAGTTATCATATGTAGTTTATATCTCATGCAATCTCAGTCTTGATTTGATCAAAACCCATCATCTTCCATCCTGCACTTAGAATTCTCATTTCTGTGACATATTAGCTTTCCACATTCTTAAAAAAAAGTCTACTCCACATCCTAAAAAAAGTATAAGGGGATTTGAAATTTGATAGGAAAAAATGGTGTGACAGCTAGGCCTAAATGCGTTCTTTCCACTCATAATCATATATATGGTCTAACGAAGTATTTAATTTGACAAAAGCAATTATATGACTATCGTGAAAACTTTATTAGACTAACTCTTTTTTATCTTTCTCGTACTCAGCAACCATAGATATATATATTTTTTTTTTTGGATAGTAGTTTCACTGTATAACTCAAATGAGCTTATATGAGCTTATATATATATTATATGCCCCGTACTTTGGATGTATGAAGCTTCTCAACACTCTAACTTTGTTACGAACTACTGTATCATGAAACTAAAGACTGGAGCTCTGTAAAACCTTCCAGTCCAAAAACTGATATAATCTACTTACAAGGGATCAAAAACTACCTTTACATTCAGGAGAAGCCACACCTACACAGAGAAAGGGTGTTTGGAATGCATAAGTGGATCATATAAGGGCCAAAAGATATACAAGAATGGCTTCAAGAACTTGAAATAAAAACAAGAATGCAAGACTGTACAGTGGGCGATGCAAGTTTAGATTAGAAATATACCAATACTTGCAAATATTTCCTCACACGGTACTTACTATCTGCTTCAAAAATCTAAATCATGTGTAGTTCAGAGCTGAGAAATGGTATTACCTTAATGGATAAAACTCAAGACCCATCACTTACAAGCCCAACAATTATGCACCCACATGTTCAATGCAGTCTAAACACAGCTCTGAAAATTAAACACAAACAAGATTCAATGATAAATATGGGACGTCTTACTTGATATTAACCCCGCCAGGAAAAGTATATCTGGTCACATTTCTGGCAACCCAGTTGTCAGCAGCTTGAGAATCTAGGGTCAACACCTGGAGCATCTCATTGGCAATGGCCACCATGACTTCGAGGTTGCTGAGTGCCAGAGCCCTAATGGTGTCAAGATTTGCATAAATAGCTTCACTTTCTTGATACCATTGTCTCTCAGTAGTTGCACTATGATGTATATTGGAGGAAGTGGGTGCGTGGAAATTGTACCCCAATTCACTCACAGTCCTTGCACAAGATCACAAAATGCTACTGCAATCATCAAAAGGATTCCAAACGCCATCCTCACGCTTGCCATTGAAATATGTGAACACCTCAAATCAATGTATAAAGCCTTCTATATATCTATATAAATCAGTGTATGTGTTCTTATATCTTTGAATTCTTGATAGAAATCTACATGGGATAGGATGGAAATTGTTTTGAAAGAACAACGCAGTGGACGATGCAGGTATAGGTACAACATGCAGGATTTTCAACCCCATATAAATTACAAATTAAAGTATTGAGATCAACAAAAGATCATTTTCAAATTCAAAGTATTGACAGCAAAAGATCAGTTTCAAAATCACCTCTGCTTCCTTGCCAAAGCCTTTAATTCAACTAATAGAAAAATAGTGCAAACATAAAAGATTGGCATCCATCCACCTGCAATGCTCAGTCATCAATTCATCGAAAATCTCCCAAATTTAGTATTCAACCAATAAGAATTATATACAACAAATTCAAATTGTCATTCACAGATTTGATTCACCAGATTTAATATCAGTCTAGTAATCACCAAAGCTTCATGCATAATAGATATAGAGATGAGCGTTTGCATTTTTTTCCTTTATAGGACAAGAGGCTAAGGTTTCCACTGCATAAAAGTGCAGCAAACAGTCATATAAAGAAGCAGAAACAAACAATGGCTTTCTGTGTTAAAGTATCCTTAGGATTCCCCTGTTAGAGCTCTTATTTGCCCAAGGATGAAGAGATTGATTTGACTGCACCGAGGCACCAGGAAATGACTAACTTGGCATTAGCACTATGGTTGGCTCCCGAGTCTCTATCATCATAACTGCAATCATCTTCATCATGCACACTCTCTTCATCGTCACTCACAATAATTGCATCTTCATCCCACCACGTTCTTTCTTCTGGTTCTGGCACCACTGCAAAAGAAGAATTACATAACAAGTCATGCTCACCTTCCTTAATTTCTTTTATCAAGGGATCTTGAAGAAACATTGTATTGAAATCGGATCGTCCGTTAAACATATTGAGGAATTAAATCTTAAAAAACAGGATAGACAATATACTACTTTGAGTAAAAAATATTACCTATTGCAAAAATCACAAGAGCCAAACCAACGGATACAAGAACGGTATATACAATATTTCCGCAAAATCAATAACAAATATACATCAAACCCTTGGCTCGTAAGCACAGAGCATAGAGCTGCTGATAAGAAAGCTGCCCTCCAAAGGCTCGTAAGGGAGATTGCTCAGGACTTCAAGATGGACTTGAGGTTCCAGTCATCAGCAGTGGCTGCACTGCAAGAAGCAGCAGAGGCATACCTCGTTGGCCTCTTCGAAGATAACAATTTGTGCACCATTCACGTGAAGAGGGTTACAATAATGCCTAATCTACTCTACGATCTGCCATTGTTGCTGCGCCTCCAACAATACCGCGTTCTTTTATGGTGATGGGACATGTGCAGTTGCAGGTAACTGATCAACGATGGCGATTATCCGAATCGTCGGACGAAAATATCGACGGTTAAAAAACAAAAAATCATTAACTTCGGGGAGTAGAGTCCCACTTGTTGAACGCCTTACGGCGTAATGATGCAGGGGAATCACTCTCAAATTGCAACGTGGCCATTCGAAAATTAAGATTCTAAATTTTACAAAAGGGAGTGGGTTTCCCTTAATTGAATCTTATCCATATGTTTAGGTTAGTGGTAATCAATTTAGTGAACTAGTTCTGGAAAGAATCGAGTTAGCTTTGCTGTCAATGGAAGAGTTAAGTTAGAAATAGGATAGAATGCACTTGAATTCATTTAGGATATCTTATGAAGCCGCCAGATTGTTAGCATAAATTTAGGAATTAACTTTCTAATTCTATATTTAGTTTCCTTCTCCTTTTGTATATATTCTGAATTAGTCTGTTAAAAGGTTGGATTCTTCGAGTAATGGAAGGCTTATTTCCATATGAGACTATTGTAATCCCTGAAGTTAATCAATGAGTCTTACAATTCCTGGGGGCTGCTCATGAATCTTACAAATATAACAATATTAAGCAGATTACACAGTTTTAGTATTTGGGAAAGAATTATACTTTACTACAAAAAAAGAGGTGCAATAGCAGGTAAAGACTTGCACAACTCCTCTTGTAAGTGTTTCTAGAAGGGGTCCCGTAGGGAAAGTAAAGAGTCTAGGTCCCTCCCTTGAACCTTGAAGCGAGGAAATTCTTAGATATTATAACCTTTAGTCTGAAATCCTGTACACAACATTTTTGGTCTACCAACCCTTGAATTGCTAGTTCCTGAGTTTTATCTGTAAACATAGCAATATTATTATGAACCTGGGCAGGTCTGACCTATTTTCGGAGCTGCAAATTGTGAAAATCATAGGATATCCAATAATAGATTTGATCCTTGTGTCCTATTATAGTGCATCTGCAGGTGTAGCATTCCTCTGTTACTGTAAGGGAATTATGATCTAGCCATTTCATCTCCACCACATCCACAACAAAGAAAAAAAACACAATAGATAATCAAGAAAAACACAGAACAAACCTGAAGGTCTAAACATTAATGATGCCATTCTGAAGGCAGTGGAGACCCAACGTGAAGCTCAATACCAATATTTGCCAGTTTCAATTTCTGTCCACCGACACTAATCTCATCACCATGTTTAGAATTACCTGAATTCCAATTCCATTTACTCTTCTTAGATGTGTCTTCAAGCATCTTCTTAGATTCAGACAAATTACTTGTAAATCTAGTCCTCTTAGCCTAAGTATTCAACACAGTAGGTCCACGTCAGAATTGAACTCCCTGTACAAATGCCTGAAGGATAAAGAAAGAAAACAATTCTTTAGGAGCCCAATCCTTTTCAACCAACAATCATATATAACTTAGTGACTGCAACTTGGTGAGACCTCTGGCCCAATCAATTATAATGACCTTTGATTCGCCAAAAATAGAAAGCTAGATAATTTTTTTCTTTTTGCGAACCATAAAAGCCCCCATAAGGCTAAAAGTTCATGCAATTGCTTTGTTGGATCTATGAAGATCGAGGTGCATGGCACTAATATTACTAATAGAAGGTAGACAACTTACAAAAATTACACTTCATTGCCAAATTTGCAATTTTCCATGACACAATTAAAAATGACTAATTCATATTCTTCTAGCTAGTCATTTTTTATGTCGTGACTAAATTAGTCATTTATTTTAGTAATTTTTAACTTAGTCACTTATTATCTAGTCATATTTGTTAACTGGTGACTAAATTAGTCGTTTATAGTTGAGTCAATCAAAATTGCTCATATTTAATAGTAAATCACTTGGAAAACCTGTGGTGACTAGAATTTTTAGTCACCTAGTAGCTAATTCCTCATTTTGTACTAGTGTTTGTTTAAAGGACTAAATACTACATTAAACTTCAGTACCTCTTTCCATCCTCAGACAAATGGGAAGACTGAAAGAGTAAATCAGGTATTGGAGGATCTGCTCAGAATGTATGTAAAAGAACAGCCAGGTAAATAGGAAGATTACTTACACTTGATAGAATTTGCTTACAATAATCACTATCAAGCCTCAGCAAGATATAGCCCTTTTGAAATTTTGTATGGCAGGAAGTGCAATACCCCCATCTCATGGAGTAATCCAGTTGACAGGCTAGTATTAGGACCTGAATTATTAAAAGAGATGGAGTTAATTGTAAAACATGTACAAGGTAACTTGAAAGTTGCGCAAGATCGACAGAAAAGTCAAGCAGATCTTAAACGAACTCAAAATGAGTTCTAGGTAGGTGAACATGTATTTATTAAGGTGAGACCTAAAAAGAGTTCTTTGAGGTTAAGAAGTTGTGCTAAGTTAGCACCCCAATACTGCGGACCATTTGAAATATTGTCCAGAATATGACAGGTATCATATTAGTTAGCTTACCGCCAAACTTAAAGGTTCACAATTTTTTTCATATTTTTGTATTAAAAAAATATGTACATGATGATACTCATGTTATTAACTGGAATGATGTGCAGGTGGAGACCGAAGGATTTTTTCTGGTGGAACCGGATTGTATCCTCGAAAGGAGGGAGATATCGCTCCGGAATTGCACCATTGGTCAGGTGAAGGTGCAATGGAAGCAGCTTAGTCCAGAAGAAGCCACCTAGGAATTGGAAATTCATATGCAGGATGCATATCCTATTCTATTTCAGGGCAATGCTGAGGATGAAGATTAAATAACATCGAGGACGATGTTATAAATTAAGGGGGTGTGTACGTCACATGCCCCAATTTGCAAAACAATTTTATGTTTTTGAGAAACATTATGTTATATTTTATGTTAAAGTTTGTAATTAATGACCAAGTGGGGTCAAGGATAATATAATGTATTTCAGAATATTTATTAATAAATAAATGAAAGATGAGACAACAGCTTAGGGGAGATTTTAAATGAGTGTTTTACTGGTCACTTTGTGGAGGAGACTGGATTGAGAGCAGATTAACATGTGGCATCATCCTCAAACTACTTCTAGCTGTTGCAGGTGGCAACTTCCCTATTTTTGTGGCCATGATTCCCCAAGAAAGTGGAACAGGAGCAGGTGGCTCCTTAAGTAAAAGCTAACCCAAAAGACCTAGGCATGCTAATAAAACTTCCCATTGAAGACAACTGAGGCTGCTTATTCTGGATTGGTGATCATTCTAAGTGAATGAAGTGCACATGTGAATTCGATGGAGGGGACTAGCTGAAGTAAGTTTGAGGGGATAAGTCCTGAAGACTGAACTAGTGCAGTTATTCTAAGCTGAGTTCATACTACTGTAAGCCGAACTGAGTTACTGTTGAACACTTAGTGGAGTTACAGAGGATTTTAAGACTACATCTCTCACCCAGTACTCTACCAGGAGGACCAGGAGACAAGCTCAGGGGTCCTAAGAATTGCAGTCCAGCTCTTCTCCAGGAGTTGGTTGGGATGAACAGCTTCCTTAAGCTGTTGTCACCTTATCTATACTTCCAAGTTTTGCTTAGTTCAGTTATTTTATTTATTCACTGTATCTGGAAAAATTTAAGAGTTTTTCATTAATACAGTATATTGTTGTTAGAGATAAATAGGAAAATTATTTATGTTCTGAAAGTTAGTAACTAGCTAGATTAGGGTAAAGTAGGAGAGAAATTTCTGAGTTAATTGATAGATAGAAAAAATTACCTAAACTGTATTTTTCCACACCTCTTGCAAGGCAGTACTCTGGTATAGTAGGTTTATTTATTTCAAATAAGTAGATTTAATAAAATATGAATGCAGATGCAAATGAATACTATCTACAGGTCTTCGAGTAAAATTATTTATAGAACTTTAGTTGTGTTTGTGTTATCTACTTAAAGTTTTTAAATAGCCTAAATAAAGATAGAAGAACAAGTTTAAATAATACACACTAGTATGTATAATATTTTATACAATAAAACTAGTAAAGTTACATATTATAAACCTAGTATGTAAACCTAAATAAATAATATAGGAACAGTAAAATAATTAAACTAGGTTTAACTTAGTAAAACCGTAATTTAGGTTAAATAATTACCGAGTTAGTTCATTTATGAGAAAATGTAAACTAGGGTTACTAAAACAAAATTACTAGCTCTATAAACCATTAAAAAGAATTAGGATTTACAAAAGATTTGTTCTTTCACAATTGAATAAATTCAAAATTTATAATACCAAAACCTAGTTGTATGATCCAGAAATTACAGAAAAGAAATACATTTATTTAATAATAACATTCTCAATCCTATTTCCAGAATTTATTGCAGTATTACTAATTTTGTTGCTATCAAAATATTTCCTTACCAAAGATATTCAAATCTTATTCTTTTAAATAAGAAACAAATTTCCTTGCTGATCTATTTAACCCTAACCATCGAAATTTAAATAACAATAATAATAAATACAATAAACAAAATATAGATAATTTTGAAATAAACAAAGATACTGATAATTCCATTTAATCTATGAAAATCCCTTTAATATTAAAAACAAACTGAACAAACATAGTTGGCCTACGGCCTTTCACATTTTATGTCAAGGCTTAAAGCCTGAGCAAAAGTATCCTAATATAAACAGAGTTCTCAAAATCGAAAAACAACCATCTGTTTTCGGCTACGAAAGCCCTTTACCAAAACGAGAAGTGTTGTAAGCATAGCCCTAAAGTCTTCTTTTAAAAACCCCCAACAAATATGCATCTAACGACCCAAGGGACTGACAATAAGAGTCACGGCTTGAAGCCAGTTCCAAACTGTACTACAATCTTCATCGTGGCTAAAAAGGCCGAAACTATTTCCTTAAGTCTCTGCTAGGAGAGCCCGAGTTCATCCATTACAAACAGCCATTAGGGCTTTTAAAAATAGAAATTAAAAAGAACAAACAAAGCAACTAATGACCACAGCCGAACCAACAACCACAACACACGGCAGTGCCATCAAAATCCACCTTACAACTTGTGCAGGAGAAAACCCCAAGTGAAACCGAGGCTTACCGGTTATAAAGCCTTCGTGAAAGCTCTATTGATGGAGTTAACAGTATTTCGAGCCACCATGAAAGAGCCTGCACAAAAAAAAATCAAAATAAGATGAAGTTTAATACATAATTCCATAAATAAAATAAAATTTATACTTATTCAAAGCAATAAAACCAATCGTAATTCTTACCAAGGGCACGACGCAGCTACTGGATGTTGCAGTCTCACCCTAGCCTCCCTGCTGGATGTTGCTGAAATGGAGCCCTGCCAACATGAAAATGTAGTGTGCAATATTCAAAGGTGAAGTCACAAGCTGCGGTGAGGTAAAAACCCCTCGTGGAGGAAACAAATAGTCAACAAGAACTCAGCTCACATAGTGAAAAACCCCCATCACACTCTTTACAAACATAGAGTTCCAACTCTTATAGTAAAACAAAGGCGAAGACAGCCCAAACCCTCATTACTCTTTACACAATCAGAATCACTTCACAACAACAGTAAGCTTCACGCTCAACTCTTCTACGCAGAGCATGAAAAACGATAATGCAGAGCAACTCGTTATAGTTCATGAAACCTGTGTGCAAACATTGGAAGGACTGGTGACAAGCATGGCGGCCATGAGCTCACAGCTCGACCACTCCACAGCCAAGACCAAGAAAATGCAATGTTAAGGTTAAGACAAACCTTATCTTGCCTCCAAAGTCAACACAAAACCTAATCATCAACCACCATCCTCGTGTCCTCCGAAAATCATTTACAAATTATGGGTATCAAGCTATAGTTTGGGAGTTTCGTTTTAAATCCTCCATAATCATTAGGGTTACAATTGAAACCTTATAAAATCATAGCATAAGTATCTTTATCTTTGTTTGATTTATTGTTTCAATAATCAAAGACTTTGTGTTAGGTGTTCTTTTACACTAGGGTTTTATGCATAGTTTAACTATAGCCTTAGCATATATAAGAGTCCCTCATTTTAATTAATGCCTACTATGTACAATAGTAGTATACAAATCAATGGAAGATAAACCAGTTACATGGAATTACCTAATCATAAGAATCCTGGAGCTAGGATTAGTATAATAATACATTTATAAATTACAATATACTCATTGTAATTGAAAGCTCAATAAAACCAAGTTTTTATATACAAGAAAACTAAGTAATAATACAAGATTTAGAAGAATCACTGACTTAAAATGTTTAAAGTTTAGAAGAAACTCAAACAGATATGAAGAGTAACGTATTCCAATCACTAGAATCGAAGTTCTTGGCAAGATGACTAGTCTATCATAGGTTGGCTTCAAAGTGAGGAATAAAGTTGTGGATAACAAAGCAACCAAAAGATGAAATTCGTTTAATCGTTGCCGCGGAGGAGACTTTTCTTCGTCGACCTTCTAGGTTAGAGTTGGTGCAGGGCACGATCCCTCCAACACTGCCATGAGTGAGCCTGGGGGTGGGGATCCAACTCCCACCCCTCTGATCTCAGCTGATGAGGCCTTTAGGAGGCTTGTCGGGCAGATTGGGAAGAAACCAGTCATTCCTTCTATCCTGAAATTTGTAAAGAAGTTGGATGCAATTCCTGAAATTGCTTTGCCTGAAGAACAGCCCATTAAAATTGCCCTAGCTCTGGCTAAAAGAGGATTGATAGGACAGTTTATGGGGCTTTGGCCCTCTGCAAAAACCACCGACGACTAGATCCAGCGTAACTGGAGACCCCAGCTGAAGAATAGTGTGACCTTCTATGCCGTTGGAAGAGGATTCTTCATATTTGAGTTCATAACCAAGGAATACCATGATCTGGTCTTCAGAAGCAGCCCGTACTTCATGGGGTCTTAGGGCCTGTATCTCAATAGGTGGACGCCTGATTTTGATCCCACGATCGACGTGCCTAAAGAAGTGCCAGTATGGGTCAGGCTCTCGAACCTACCAGTCCATTGCTGGAACTTCCATTTGCTGCAAAAGATTGGAAATGGACTTAGCATATTTATTGACATAGCAGAGAACAAAGGCCAATACACCTACGCAAGGATTTGTGTAGAAGTAGATTTGGGAGTAGGCCTATCAGAAGCGGTAAAACTCACTGTTGGGTCATGGTAGCATTATCAAAAGTTGGATTATGAACAGCTCCCATTCAAATGCAAAAACTGTCATGAGCACGGCCATTTCCAAAGGAACTGCCCTAAGGCACAACCAAAAGACAAAGAGGATGGAGAAGGCTGGAAAAAGGTCAAAAAGAGTAAGGAAATCCCGAAACCAAGCAAGAAAAAAATCTTAGTATCATCAGAGAATCCCCTACCAAACCCTAAACCCGTAGGAAAGTCAAAGGATGGATCAACTTCAGGGAAAATAAACGAGACCAATGAAACCCTAGAGGGATCAGAGAAATCTAGGAAGGATGCGAATGAAACTGGGGAAATTGGGGACCTGGCAGACCCGACTCCCCCAGTGGACGACCAAAGGGAAAAATAAGCAGAGGAAGATCATATTACCCTAGGCTCGGATTCAGGTGGGGACTTCGAGGACAGAGGAACCGAATCTGGCAACTCCCAAGTCACCCCTATCAAGATCACCTTGGGTCGGAAGACTAAGAAGAAATAGAGAGAGGAAAAAACTTACCTTGATATACTCCAAGGTTCCCAGAAGACCCTCAAAGGAATGATAAATACCAGATCCACCAACAAGCAAGACCAGGCTCCAAAGGGAGCCACAACCTCCCAAGCTAGTAAGTAATGCAATACATCTCCTGGAACTGCAGAGGTCTAGGCAACATTCCGAAAGAAGAAGCTCTAAAAGACATTGTAAGATTGTATTTGCCAGAAATCCTTCTCATCCAGGAGACAAAAATGGAGGACTTCGTTCTCCTCCAAGCAAGCAAAGCATTTTGGAAAAAAGGTCAAGGAAAAGTAGTCAGCGCAAGAGGAGCCTCAGGAGGGATAGCTACCTTTTGGGACAACTACAAATACGACCTGGAAGCTGAAGAAAGTAGAACGCATTGGTTGTTCACCAAAATTCTTCATAAAGAATCTGGTCATCATGTAAATCTGTTCAATGTTTATGTACTTGTATCACTAGCTGAAAAAAGAATTTGTTGGGACTCCCTAAAGTCCTATCTTAGCATGCAAAACCCCGTTAATATCATTATTGCAGGGGATCTTAATGCTACCCTAGCAACAGAGGAAAAAAAGGGAGGCTCACCGGTCAGAGATCCAGCTAGAGAATGGGTTGAAGACATCATTTTAGATTGGGAGTTGGAGGATATCAAGCCCTCCCATGGAAAATTCACCTGTACTAACAAAAGAAGGGGCCTAGGACACATTGTTGCTCGCCTTGACAGATTCCTCGTCCAGTCCTCCTTCCCGACTTTTGGTCTCATGGCCTCCTATAAAATCTTGCTGAATTATACCTCTGACCATAAACCCATTCTTCTCGAGTTGTCCTTGGGTAAAAATCTTGGTCCCATACCCTTCAGATTCAGCCCCCTCTGGATTTAGCAAGAAGGGTTCATGGATGTGGTCTCCACGACTTGGAACTGGCAGATCCAGGGCTCCCCTTTCTTTGTTTGGGAAGAAAAGCTGAGGGTCCTCAAAAAAGAGCTAAAAAAATGGGCTAAATCACAGATATCACCCACCTCCAAAAGAAAAGAAGTGCAGGCTGCACTAGATAGCCACCAATTGATCATGGAGGACGCTGAAGTCTCTCAAGAGCTGTTACAAAAAGAAGAAAATCTCCAAAATATTTTCATAGAGCATGCAGGGTGGAAGAAGAGTATTGGAGGCAGAAATCTAGAAGTATGTGGCTGCAAGTAGGAGATAAGAATACCAGCTATTTCCATAAGCAGGCTGAGGCTTGCAAGAATTTCAAAACTGTAAATGAAATTTATTTTCAAGGAAATTTGGTCAAAGAGTTAGAAGGCATTAAGAAAGCAGCCCATTCCTATTTCAAATACCTCTTCTCAGCCCCGAAAGAGAATCCAATTGATGCAAACTACTATACGCTTGATCTCATCCCAAAGCTAGTCCAAGAAACAGATAATCTTCTTCTAGCTGCCCCGATCAGAATGGAAGAGCTTAAAAAATCCTTGGATGGTATGGACACAGACAAAGCCCTGAGTCTCGACGGTTTCACAGCAAGGTTCTTCTCAACTTGTTGGTCCATCATCAAAGCTGACCTCCTAAGAATGGTCAGGAAATATCAGAGTAGCAACAAGCTAGGGGGTAGTACCAACTCATCATTCCTTGCCCTGATCCCAAAAGAAAAAGGAGCCAATAACTTCAGCAGATTCAGGCCCATCTCTTTATGCAACACAGGTTATAAACTAATTACTAAAATCATTGCCAATCGGCTTAAGAATATTTTTCCTACAATCATCCCTGAAAACCAAGGTGGTTTCATAAAAGGGTGGAAGATTCTTGACCATATAGTGCTTGTTCAAGAAGCAATCCACTCTAGCTGTCAATGGAAATAAAAAGGCATGGTAATCAAGCTTGACTTGGCGATTGCATTCGACAAGGTGAGACACAATTTTTTGTTTACAGTAATGGGAAAATTCGGGTTTTCTAAGGATTTCATAAACTGGGCTAAAGCCGGTATTGCCTCCCCCTGGATCGCCCCTCCGGTCAATGGATGCTCTACGAATTTCTTCCAAGCCTCGAGAGGGCTAAGGCAAGGTTTCCCTTTGTCCCTACTTCTCTACTCCATTCAAGCCTCAGTGCTCAACTTCCAATTGGATCACTGCCAGCAGATCCGCTCTCTTGCAGGCCTCCGGATGGCCCAAAATGCAAAAGACATAAACCATGCCCAATTCGCCGATGACACCCTGCTCCTTGGGGGAGCAAGCATTATCTCAGTCGGTTTATTCAAAAGAGAGCTCGACATTTACAAGGAGGTTTCAGGTAGCAAGATAAACTTTTATAAAAGCAAGATATTTGATTGGAACTAGCCCATAAGGGATATGGCAGGAATTGCAAGGCTCTTAGGAATGGAGGGAACTCTCTCCTGGGATTCCCATCCTCAATTCTATCCCTAAAGTGGCTCACTGGATGCCACTGCTGGACAAGCTAAAAATCAGAATTCAAGCCTGGGGGGTAGCCTGGCTTAATTTAGCAGGTAAGGTGACTCTCTTAAAATCTGTCCTTTCAAGTATTCCCATTTACCAAAACACCATTCTTCTTGCCCCTAAATCCTTCATTAGTAAAGTGGACACCCTATTGAGAATATTTATGTGGGAAGGTGGGAAAAATAATTAAAGAAGGCTTCATTTAGTAAGCTGGGACAAAATAAAGAAGCCAATACTGGAAGGAGGTCTCCAAATTCGAAACATCGCAGATCAAAACTTAGCATTAGGATCCAAACTCCTATGGAACTAAGTCTCTAGACACACCAGCTAGAGCAAGAAAGTTCTTTGGAAAAAATATTTCCAAGGTAGTTGCTCAAGATGCTTGGATAAGCCTCCAAGAACTTTAACCGGATCCCCAATCTTCAAGCTTTGCCTCACAGCCCTGGAGCACTTCAAATCTAATCTCTACTGGATACCTGGCAATGGGAAAAATATAAGATACTGGGATGATTTGATCCTTGGGGACCAGCCACTCAGACATAAGGTTGAGCTGGCAAATATAAAAAATTGGATGCAACACAAAAATCTTCTTACCCTGTGGGACATTTCCGCCTAGTCCGATGATGCAGAGACAAGTTGGGAAAGCTGGAATCTGGAACAGATACCAGAAAATCTTGAAGGAGAAGCCAACACCTTAAGAAATATCCTTCAAGGAAAAACCCCTTTAAAAGCTGTATCAAAGGACAAAAGAGGGTGGGGTTCGACCTCCGGATCGTATTCGGCAGCTAAAGGATACAAATCCAATCATGCAATCCCCAACGCCCCACAAGATCCAGCTCAGTGGAAGTTTGTTTGGTCCTATGCTTTTATTCCCAAGATTGACTATTTCTGTTGGACTCTTGCTCACAAAAGCATCCTCACCAGTGACAAATTAAGGAGAAGAGGGATATAAGGGCCCTCAAGGTGTCCTCTATGTGTTTCTGATGAGGAGAATGCAGATCATCTGCTCCTTCTTTGTCCATTTTCTAGTGAAGTTTGGAAGGAATCGCTGAAAATAAGCCCGGACAAATTCACCATGCTGGTAAATATCTAGGAACTGCTGAAATCATGGTCCAACATATCGTCGTTTAGCACTGCCAAAAAGGATCTCCTCAAAGCTAGTTGGATGTGGCTCCCCAAGTTCAGCTGCTGGAAACTGTGGATTGAGGGAAACAACAGGATCTTCAGGGAGAAGAGAAGTACTCCAGCTAGAATAGCATCCAAAATCAAATCTCTACTAGGAGAGGCTCTAGAAGCCAAAGCTACCCTCACAAATGCTTCAGCTCTGGTCAGCGAGGAAGATAAGTGGCTAAAAGAGTTGGTCCCGAACCATCAGGCAAGAATCAATACCCCATCTCCCTCCATTGTTGAATGGGACATTTGGTTGACAGAGCAAGAATTCATTAAATGGAGATCGTCCATAGAGGATCACTGCCTCTTCTCTGATGGGGCATCAAAGGGTAATCCTGGGGCGTCCGGTGGTGGTGGGGTAATCCTGGATCCTGGAGGCAATACAATTCTGAGCTTCGCCTGGGGGCTAGGTTATGATTCCAACAACAGAGCGAAGGCTCTTGGAATTTGGCAAGGGATTAAGCTAGCCCACAGCAAGAAAATTACCTCACTGTCAGTCTTTGGTGACTCTCGGATTATAATCCAAGATGCAAACTCGAAAAGAAATCCTGCTCAAGCGCACCTATCTACCATTCTCAAGGAAGCCAAGCTTATGCATTCCAAGTTTCAGAAAATAAGATTCTTTCATATTCTGCGAAATTTAAACTCTAAATCTAATCTGGAAGCTAATAAAGGCACGCTCCTGAGTAGGAGCATGCTATCAATAGATGGGTCAGAAACTCTATGCAATATCCCCTAAATTTAGAGGCGAGTCTCCTCGTCGGGTCTTCAAGTTTCCACCTGCCACAAAAGAATCAAATTGTTGGGAAAATCAAGGCCCTATCCTATATGATCTGGCATTGCTTGAGGGCTCCAAGATCCGTGAGTCCCAACGGTCAAGAGCCCGAGGTGATTTTTTCAAGCCTCACGTCGAAGCAACCAAGCACTCTCAAAACCAGAAGAAACTAGGAACATGCTGGATTCCTCAAGAGAACGGGACTGTTAACCAACTCATTTGATGGCAACCCTTGTTTTATATTCCTCCCCAGGATCTTCAGTGGAGGAACGCTTGGAAGCCCCAGAAGCATGAATCCTTCACTCCAATCTTCAAATTCCACAGTGAGAATAGTTGGGCTGGACTAAATCATGTGCAATGCAATCTCCGGAAGAGCTCTCTGAAGCCAAGGAAACCAGCGAAGACGTCTTGGAAAATATCAAAGGAACGCTGGGACTCGACTTAGCAATCTGGAAATGCAAGTCAAGGAGCTGCTGGCATAGAAGGTCGTGGAAAAAGAGGCGATCATGCAGCAACCATGGCAGATGTCAGTGAACAGGACAGATGTAACTCGTCTCAGTTTTTTTCCAATTGTCAAAACGCTAGCTTTACCAATGTAAAAGTACTCGACAGCTGCTTTGTCGACTGATAAATCTACCTCTTACTCATTATTATCTAAAAATAAATGTATTCCAATCACTAACGACAAATATGAAATTATGGTTGCAAGTATGTTTAACATATCTTCTCATTTATAGACTTCTTAGACCACTATGTTTTAATGACAAAAATAGATTGTCCTTATTATATACCATCTCAAATTGAAATATAAGTCTATAACTGAAATTACAAGAGGGAAGATTAATAGATCAAGTGCTTTGGTGATAAAATTAACTGCACTAAACCCATTCTTTCACAATAGTGTTATGACAATCATTTATGCAGTTTAATAACTTTAGAAATACCAACAATACCTTTTACAGGTTCAAGCTGCAAACAAACATTTTTTACTAGCATTTTATCATATGCTAGTTGAGTATTGTTCTCGATCTGGAAATTTCACTGGTAACAAAACTGCTTACTTGTTTAGAACCTATAAAAGAAGAATCACTCCACTATGTTAGATGTAAGCTAAGTAAGCCTCGATCTCATCTAATATTATTTCCTACTTGACAAAAGAAAGTAATAACACACTTAGCATCAGATTAAGATGCAGTTTCCTTTCTTGCCTTATAAAATATAAACTATTGTGTTTAAAATCCCTAACATAGTACTTTAAGATAAACTATTAAATTATATAAAATTAAAGAAATATAATTATCATTATTAAATATTACTGTTTGAGTAACCGCTAACAGTTATTGGTTCATTGGCAATGACATCCTTGAATATTTTATGTTACATGAAAAATTTTAAATTTTTCTAAAAATTTGGGTTATTACATGTGGTGTCAAAGCACAAGGTTCAGAAACTACGCCTGAATGTGGCTCAACTTGCATAAATAAAACAGTAGATTTATAACATGTATACCGATTTTTACATTTCTTTTGAATTATACTACAGAGAATTTTTCTGAGTTAACTGCAAGTATGGAAGGATTTGAAGAATATGCGGATGAGGAGTCCCCATTTACTGAACGAAGTAATTCTAAAAGAGAACCTATACAAGAAGAGATAACTAATAACTCTTCTGAATTATTACAAACAGTCAAGGAAGTAAGAATAGAGATGGAAACGGTCAAAAAGGAAAATGAGAGAATTTTGAGAGCTCAGGAGGAGCTAAATCAGATTTTAATGGAAATATTTCATAATGAAGAAAAAGACAAACAAACAGAGTCTAAAGATATGCCTTACCAACATAAGATAAAAATTCTAAACAATTTAAAATCGAAAGTAGCTCATCTTCTAAGGTTTATGGAAATCCACATAAAAATAATTATCAATATACTAGTGATAGTAGCGAAGATAATCATTATACAAGAAAGAGAAAGTTTAAACCTTACGAAGAAATCTCTGGAGAATTCAAGAAAATTAAGCCACCAACCTTTAACGGTGAAACTAAGAAGGGAGAAGAGACTGAATCATGGTTGTCTGGGATGAAGAAATATTTTCAAATTTATAATTACTCTAATTAGCTGAAAGCCGAAATAGATATTTATAACCTCACTGGGAAGGCAGATATTTGGTGGCGGGACCTAAAAAGAGTAAAAGGCATTAGGGAGAAAAACATTAAATGGAGTACGTTTAATAAATATTTTAAGAAGAAATTTTTGTCTGAACAGTACTACAAGGAGCGGGCTAAGAAATTTTCTGAATTAAAACAGGGAACAATGAACATGAAAGAACTAAACAGTAAATTTCTAAGTATGCTCAGATATGTGCCCTATATTGTGGACAAGAAGCCTAAGGTACAGCAGTTCCTAAGCTGCTTACCTTATCATATAAAAGACAGAGTTGAGTATGACAATCCAAAAACTTTAGAAGAAGCAATGAGAAAGGCGAACTTCTGTTATGAACAGAATCATAAAAAGGAAAGTATGACAAACTGGAAGGCTAAAAGAACTAATAATTTTGAACAGAGGAATAAATGTTTTGTACCTAACTGAAATTTCAAGAATAATAACACACGAAACTTTCCTAATAAAAATTTCCAAGGGAACAAAAGTAATTCACAAATAAATCCAAATGGTCAAAGAAATAAAGAAACTGTTAATAATCACAGTAACTATATCAAGAATTTTGAACGAAAGGAACCAGTTAAGTGTTGGGAATGTAATGGTCCTCATTATGCATCAATTTGCCCCAACCAGAAGAAGATTGTTAGCAACATACATACGATATAGGAGGAGATGACTGTCGGTGATCTTGCAAGGACGATGCCCAGGATCGATGCAGCACTGGAGAACGGGCAGGCAAATTACCAAACTTCCATGGTGGAAGTGGAAGGTAAGCTTAACCAAATGCCTATATCTATTTTAATTGATCCAAGGGCTAGTTTAAGCTATATTTCTCCTTATTTAGTAGAAAAATGTAAGCTATCAGTAGAAAAGTTTGCAAAGTCTTGGTTAGTCCAGCTAGCTACTGGTGCAAAGAGAAAGGTGACCAGTTTTGTTAAGAATTGTACTATAAAAATGGATCAGTTTGAAACCTCTGTTAAGCTTAATGTTTTACCTTTAGGTTCTTATGATATGTTAATTGGTATGGATTGGCTAGAACAACATAGGGTAGTCCTGAACTTTTTTGATAAAACATTTACTTGCATAAATAACGATGGAGAACTAAGAAATGTAAAGGGAATCCCTAGGAAAATAGTTGTAAGACAAATTTCTGCTTTGCAACTTAAGAGAACTGTTCGGAAGGGCTGTAAAGCCTTTGCTGTAACAGTAATTAATGAAGAAAATACTAATAACCAAGAGAAATTAACACTGAAAGATATTCCGATCCTGAGGGTGCATTCGGATGTATTTCTGGAAGAAATTCTGGGACTGCCTCCGAAGCAGAAGTTAGACTTTATTATTGAGCTAATACCTGGTGCAGTGCCCAGCTCAAAATCCCCTTATCAGATGAATATACTAGAATTAAATGAACTAAATTCGCAGTTAAAAGAACTCATTGATAAGAATTATATTAGACACGATGTGTCTCCTTGGGGAGCACCTGTTATTTTTGTTAAGAAGAGGGATGGAACTCTACGATTATGTATAGATTACCGTCAACTAAATAAAATGACTATCAAAAATAGATATCCGTTATTTTTTATAAGAAGAAGGGAGTAACTCTGCAATTATGTATAAATTACCGTCAACTAAATAAAATGACTATCAAAAACAGATATTCGTTACGCCGCATAGACGATCTAATTGAGTATTATTCTCGATCTGGAAATTTTACTGGTAACAAAACTGCTTACCTGTTTAGAACTTGTAAAAGAAGCATCACTCGACTGCATTAGTTGTAAGCTAAGTAAGCCCCGATCTCATTTAAGATTCTTTCCTACTTGACAAAAGAAAGTAATAACACACTTAGCATCAGATTAAGATGTAGTTTCCTTTCTTGCCTTATAAAACATAAACTGTTGTGTTTAAAATCCCTAACATAGTACTTTAAGATAAACTATTAAATTATATAAAATTAAAGAAATGTAATGCTCATTATTAAATATTACTATTTGAGTAACAGCTAACAGTTATTGGTTCATTAGCAATGACATCCTTGAACATTTTATGTTACATGAAAAATTTTAAATTTTTATGAATTTTTGGGTTATTACACAATGCCTTGCATTTATAGGAAAAAATAGCTCTCAAACCCTAGGGGGCGCAATTCCCAAGAGAAGAGATGGTTTTGGGAGTCGAGGAATCCAAGGAGGGAGGTTTGAATTCATGGGAGGGGAGGCTTCCACCTCTCATGAGGTGTCCCCACTTTTTTTGGGAGGCCTCCACATATCCAACTACCTCTTCCAAGTAGAGGAATGTTCCCCCTTTGAGAATGATAGGTGGATCCTCCTCCTTTGCTGAGAAAAGATGCTCCCCTATGCTCATAAATTCCCCAGACATGATCCTCAAACTCCTTGACACCTCATAGACATGTCCCAGACCATCTTTACTTATTTAGGAATTGGATTTCTCTATTTTTCACAATTATTTAAACCTTTGTGTCATTTTGGAGAGAAAAATAAAAAATAATTATTGAAAATTACTAACTTGACTCTAAAAAGTGGGTTAGGGGTTAAGTGGGCGCTCTGGGTCCAAAAATGAGCATCCCCATGACAAAATTAGCTTCTTAGTCCCACTTTTATGACCTTTTGAAATTTTACAATTAAAATACACCTTATCGATGATTTTATTAAAAAACTAAAAATTAAAAAATCCTAGGGTGGACTTAGCACATGTTCACAAGACTCTAGGATTATGATTATCATGGTATAATACATATACTCTAGGATTTAATAACCCTCCTAAGTCATAATCACCAACTTCATTACCCTATCTTTAAAGAATTTTGAGTGAAAAAACATGAAAATTATATGTTGCTTAAAAAAACATCATATAACAATGAGGGAAAAAACACCCACATATAAAAAAACCACCATGCTATATCATTTATTACAATCCCCCCAAGCAGGTGTGAACATGTGAAAAAAGAGACCACAATTGGTCCTGATGAAACCATGGAACTTCTTAGCACTAAGTAGGAACAATTGAATTGTTCTAAACTTTGGTAGCTCACTGGAAATCCACTTAAGTGCAACTTTAGTGGATAATAGTAGGAAACCCTACTTTATTTCAATAAGGATCCAATACTTGAGTTGAAAAAGATGATTACTCTAGATAATATTTATAAGCATATTTATTTGGGAGATGTTCCCACACTCAAGGGATTATCATTGAAATTAGAAGGCATCAATTACAGGCTTTCACAATGGGAAAATATATCACATTTTATTGTTGAATTTGTTGCAATTCTATATCACGTTTTATTGTTGAATTTGTTGCAATTCTAAATAAGTTTGACTCAGTTGATGCAACTATAAAAATAAACTTGACTTGTTTGCAATTCCAAAGAGAAGATGGGAATGTCTAAACCCAAAACTAGGTGGTTCTTCAAGTTGTTGCATACGGTTTTGCAAGTCTTCTTCTTTTACATTTTTGCTTTGCTTTCAAATGATCCCATATCAAACCAAAACTCTTCAAGATCTAGGGATTCATTGGAGTGATCCAAATTCCTAATAATGGTAATTTCTTTGAGGGATAAATGTGTTAAAATTTCATATGCTAAGCTAGATTATCAGCATTTAATTTCAATTTCATAACAAAAGCATATAGAAAGGATCATTGAAAGAAATAGTATCACAAGAACAACACAAATTTATCCTAGGAAAACCCTAATGGGAAAAACCCAATAAAATCTTCCTCAATATAGATGCCCCAAAAGATAAAAGGTAAAACGCAAAATACTGATCCTCCTCTTTCTCCAGCTATAGATTTTTCTCTCTCTCTCTTTTGCGCTACACAAGTGAGTGTGAGTGTGTTCAAATGAGAAGCACCTCACCTCTATTTATATTATTTCGTTCACTTGACATTTAACCTAGTTATGTAGGCTCGAGTAAACTTAACTCAGTTATGTAGGCTCAAGTAACCACAACTAGACTAACTTAATATAATAACATATTTCGAAGGGTACTAATGACCCGACTTACAACGGAGGGGACTTTTTCATGACTCTTATTAATTCTCCCGATTAGGAACATCGTGGTACAAAAAAATACAAATGATTCTCCTGATAGAAACATCGGGGATCAATAAAATATATATAGAATATTCTTTGAAGTTACAATAATTCAACACTCCCCCTTAACAAGAAGGGTATTCTACAATAACAACAACAACAGCTATAGGAGAGAGAGGGCATCATCAAAATCATCAGGGTGATACATCTATAAATCATTGGAAGCTTTTCATCATCTTCAACATATAGTCTTCATTTTCAAACTTCAATAGCAGCAACACTTTGACCACTCGATCGACAGCATCACATCATCATCTGAACTTTCGATCAGCATCATCATCATACTCTGAACTTTCGATCAGCAACATAATTATCATCACATTATGATCGTTCAATCAGCAATCATCAACATCATCATCATACTTTTCTCTTTCAATCAGCAACATCATCATCATCACATTCTGTTCTTTCGATCAGTAACATCATCATCATCACGCTCTGATCTTTCGATCAGGAAAATCTTCATCATCAGAAACAACCTGCAATCCACAATACGAAGATGAAAGTCTTTGGATCACTTTTGGACTTAAAGTCTAGGGATGATACAATCCCTCCACATTCTCGACAATCGAAGTCATCGAATTCAATTACGGGATAATCACTCCCTATCACTTTAGGACTAATTCCAAAGATGATGCAATCCTACCACGTTCTCGAGTACCAAAGTCACCGGATCCATTCTGAACAAAAGTTCAAGGATGATACAATCCTACCACGTTCTTGAGTACCGAAGTCATCAGATCCATTCTGAACAAAAGTTCAAGGATGATACAATCCTACCACATTCTCGAGTACCAAAGTCACCGGAGCCATTCTGAACAAAATTTCAAGGATGATACAATCCTACAGCGTTCTCGAGTACCGAAGTCACCGAATCCATTCTGAACAAAAGTTCAAGGATGATACAATTCTACCACATTCTCGAGGACCGAAGTCACCGAATCACTTTAGAACAAATGTTCACGGATGATACAATCCTTCTTCTTTCTCAGAGACATAAGTCTACGGATCACTTTAGGACAGATGTCCAGGGATGATACACTCCCACTGCAACATCACTGCTCCCCCTTTCGAGGAATGTCTTTCCGAACAACACCAAGCTTGTCTCGAAAGTATTCGAACTTTTCCCAGGATAGAGGATTCGTCAATACATCAGCAACTTGTTCATCAGTTCTCACATATTGGAACTTTATGGCTCCCTTCTGCATCATATCTCGAATGTAGAAATACCGGATTTCTATGTGCTTCAATCTATCGTGGAACACTGGGTTCTATGTAATCTTTATACAACTTTGGTTATCACATAGAATCACGGTAGTATCCAACTCCAGGTTGAATAAACTTGACATCAGCTTCTGAAGCCATATGGCTTCACAACTAGCAAAGCAAGCTGCTATATATTCTGCTCCAGCCGTGCTAAGAGCAACACTGGACTGTTTCCTGCTAAACCGTAAAATCATAGAAGATCCCAAACTATAACATCCACCTGACAATGTCGAATCCTGATATGGATCCGAAACGTCAACTTGGTCATTTCGATACTGTGGTTTCTCCGACAACAACATCAATAACTTACCACCACAGAAATTTAGCAACAGGAACATACTTATATACTAATTCTAATCTAAACAACTATTACCCCCCATGAATGTGGGATAATGCAAAATAATAACTAGACAACTTAACAACTATTACTTACTCTCCATGAATGTGGGATAATACAACATACTGATGGGACGACTTACAAAGCATATCTGTCTGGTAAAATATACTAACAAAATAAAGAGGAGGGTTGACACGGGTTCTTAACATCCCCTCCCTCTTAAAAAAAATATTTGTCCTCAAAGCTTTAGATGTGGAAACTATTGTTGAATCTGAAGGAGCGGTTCCCATGTAGCATCCTCTAGTTGCATGTTGTGCCACTGAATTAAGACCTATGTGATGGACCAAGAGCGAAGCTGATAAGTGCGCTTATTGAGGATGGCCACCAGATCTGAAATGATGGATCCTTCGTTATCCCGTTCTGGTAAACAATTTGTGCTCTGATGTTGGTGCCAATCACTTGCTAAATGCGAGAAGAAGGAGGAAGTGCCAATTTATAAGCAACAGACCCAATCTTCTGAAGAACTGTATATGGACTAGAGATATTTGGAGCAAACGTTTGATTCGCTTTGATTTTCAAGGAGGATTTCTTGTAAGGCTGCAAACGAAGAGAAACCATGTCACCGACTTGAAAAGTGCGCTCAGAACAGTGATGATCAGCTTGGTGTTTCATGCGGGTTCTGGGCATGTGAAGATTGTCCTGCAGAAGGTGAAGAATCTGATGTCAATTTCGAAGAACCATGTCAACAGCCTAAACTGGTGAACTGTTGGGGGTGTATGGAAGGAGTACTGGAGGTGTGTCACCATAAACTGCTTCATATGGAGTCATTTGAGATGCAGTATGGTACGAAGTATTGTACCACCATTCAGCGAGAGGGAGCCACTTTGCCCACAGATGTTGTGCTTCAAAGGTGAAACAACGAAGATAAGTTTCCCAATAGTTGTTGATGACTTCATTCGGACCATCTATTGGTGGGTGATAAACTGAACTCATATTCAGTTTGGCGTCAGTAAGGAGAAAATGACTTGTGAAAGGTGCGTTGCAGTCTGAGACCATGGAAGAAGGGATTCCATGAAAAAGAAATATCTTGTCCATGAAAATTTGTGCGATTGAGGAGGTGGTATATGGACGTCTGAGAGCACAAAAATGATGATATTTGGAGATTCGATCAACCACAACCAAGATTATGGTCTTCCCTCCATATTTAGGGAGCCCTTGAATGAAATCCATCGAAATATATGTCCAAATCCTTGTAGAGATGGGCAAAGGTTCGAGCAATCCGGAAATGAGTGTAGTTTCACCTTGGTGGCGATGACAAGGAGCACATTCGGAAACCATCTGTTGAATTTCTCATTTCATTCCCTTCCAAAAGAAGTGACATCGTTCCCTCTCATATGTTTTCATGAACCTAGAGTGCCCTGCCGATGGAGAAGCATGGAGTTCATAAAATACTGCATCTTTAATATCTGTGCTCTGGGGAAGCACCAAACGACCCTTGTATCTCAGAGAAGAGCCATCCCAAGAGAAATGCAGTACCACAGAAGGGTTACTGGCCAACGATTGGATGATTTCAGATAATGAGGAGTCATTGACGTAGTCTTGCTGAACAAAGTGTAACCAATTTGGAATAGGCATAGCAATAGCTGAAAGAGAGACAGGGGCATCAAATGTGCGGGAAAAGAGTATCCACCACAAGATTGTCCTTAGCCTTCGTGTAATTGATCTCATAGTCATAACCCCTAAGTTTTCTAACCCATTTCTGTTGTATTGGGGATGAGACCCATGGTTCCAGGAAATATTTCAGACTCTGGTGATTAGTCTTAATGCAGCAAGGATTCCCTAAGAGGTATGGCCACCACTTCTATACTGCGTGCAAAATAGTCATCATTTCCTTCTCATATGTGGAGGTGGATAAATTCTTTCCAGGAAGGGATTTACGAGTGAATGCCATGGGATGTTCATATTGAAAGAGGACAACACCAAGTCCATTGTTGCAAGCATCACTCTCAAGAGTGAAGGGCTTGGAAAAATCAGGCATCTGAAGGGTGCATCGGAATGAAAGATCCAAGGGAGTAATTGAGACTGTCGAAGGTTGCATCTGAATGAAATGGAGCTGAGTGATGACACCATGTGAATTCTTCTTGAGGATTGTTTCCATGCAATGTGAATTGATGATGCTGAGAGACCCTGGTTGTAAGCCATTGAATGTGTGTTTTTTCCCATTGACTAAAAAATGCATCCACGGTTCAGCAAAATCCCATAAGATGGGTCCAAGTGTGCGTAACCATTGAGTGCCCGAAATCACAGAACAACCTCCTCGGGGTATGGCAAACATGTTAGAGAGCAAGTTATAATATCCAATAGAGATACACACACTGTGACACTTTCCTTTGCAAGGGAAGGTGTGCCCATTGGAAACCATGACTTTAAAGCTGGAGAAAGGATGGACAAAACAATCAACTTGTTTAGCAATTTAAGGGTCAATAGGCGGCTGCAGAATGTCAACCTAATCGTCTACTGGATCCTGAGCAACGTCACAAATTTCAAGTGCAGGCGGAGAAGCGACATCCAAGAAATAGGGCTTGTGTTCAGTACATTGATGTCCCCAAGTGCTTCAAACAAATGCTTGATAGGAGTGGTTCTAGGAGTCAGAGGGATTGGATGTATTTGGGGAACCATATTTTTTAACGAAAAAAAAGTGGATTTGGAGCATTGCTAAGCCCTAATCTTGTCCTCCGCCAACTTAGCCAACCCTAGGATTTCCATCATTGTGTTGGGACAGAACATGGTAACGTCAAATCAAATTGTATCCTTAAGACCATTGATAAAACAACTCTTGTAGAATGCATCAGAAAATCCTTCTATGTACTTGACTAAGTTCTCAAATTATGTTTGATACTCTCTCACAGTGCCAGTCTAGCGAATTTTGGTGAGTGCTCCTGTGAATTCATCAAAACCACTAGGGCCAAAGTGGTGCAAAAGGAGTTGGCAAAAATCTGTCCATTGGGGCTCTTCATGATCCTTGATGTACCAACAGAACCATTGAAGGGCTTCACGTTCCAAATGAAATGATGCAAGTGGGACTTTGGTGACATCAAAAGTGTTATGCATATTAAAGTATTGTTTTGCCTTGTGTATCCATCACAAAAGTTGTTGGAAGCAGATAACGCAATGCCTGCAGAAGACTCAGGCTATTGCCAGTTGCTCATGGCTGAATACTGGAGATGGAGGTCAAGAAATATTTGGTCCAGATCTTCAAGTTTGGTCTTGAGGGTGACAAGTTCTTCTTCCATTTGTTTATTTGCTCCTACACAGGGGACAACCATAAGCAAGTTTTTTTTTTTTAAATTGGAAATGTGTGGAAAAACAAAAACAGAGAGGATTTTAGAAAAGGAAAATTTTGAGTTGGGAAAAATGCGAGTGGGTAACTAGGTTGTGGAAACTTTCTAAGGGACAAGGAAACAAAAAATGTGAATTTCAGAAGCGGGGTGAAAGAAGGAGATGGAATTTCGGGCTTCAGGAAGTGGACTTGGGATAGGGTCCTCAATGAATGAAATATGTAGAATGGAATGACAGGGATTACAGTGAATTTTCAAGGGAAACGGAGCTAAATCAAGGAATATATGGTTGAAGAATTATTATTATTATTTATGAAGAAATGATATGTGGCGGTGCTAGAAAACTGTGCTTTATCAACTTGAATTGGAGTAAATGATCTGTGATAATTCTGGAATTCTGCGTGTTATCAACTGTAAATAGATATGGACCCTAGGTATATTCGGCTTCCTAATGGTTCAAAGGTAGTCACTCGGCCACCAAGGCTGTATCAAGCTTGAGTATTGGGGCAATACCCCTCACTTCACGGCACAGGTAAAACTGCTAACCGCTTGGCCAAAAACGACAGCTCTTTGGTTTTTCTCACGGATGGGAATCTAATCAATTTGGTGGGGGTCGTTGCCATTTTCGCTTGGCAGGTCCTCTCAATGGCAAGCTACTTCGAGGTTCCTGTGGTACTCCTCACAATGAGTTTTAGGGCTATGCCCATGTACTTCCCACAGTTAAGCGGATAAGGTTTATTCCCTGATCCAAATGAAAAATACCGTTGCAAGAAGAAGAACTACTGCAATAATCACAGTGCCAAAAAAAATGTGGCAGAAATTCCACCCAATGCTCAAAAACCTGTAATTAGAGCTAGGGTTTTGAGACGAAAACTTTTAAAATGAGCATAACCCTATCTATATTGCTTCGAATCCCTATTATAGCCTATTTCTGGAACTGAAACAACCACTCTGCTTCTACCCACGAAGTCGGAATAGAAATCTGGGCACCCGGTCAAAATATTTTCGCTCTGCAATTTTCGCGGCCGTCACTGAAATTCTGAAAAATTGTTGATTTTAAATCCACAATATCTTTACTTTTAGAACTCCAAATGAGATGATTTGTTTTTTGAAACTATGTATTTTTGAAAGAGGAATTCATATATGCAAGTTCTTTTTCTTGAATCTGCACTGAAAGTTTCAAAAATGGATGTGAAAGTCGCTGCCCAATTTTGCCCCTTTTTTTTTCAAAAAAAAAAAATTCTCACTTGTGCCAAGGAAAGTGCTCTGATACCAGATGTGGAGAACCTCCTGCAATAAACAATGAAAATGCATGATATAACAGAAATATTGGAGCACAAAAGAGATTTTATTGATCGCGGGCCACTTCGAGGGGGCAACCTCCTTTGAGCAAGCTCAATACAAAATAACTCTTCGATGCTTTCATTAGCCTCATCACATACTTATATACTAAGTCTAATCTAAACAACTATTACCCCCCATGAATGTGGGATAATGCAAAATAATAACTAGATAACTTAACAACTATTACTTACTCCCTATGAATGTGGGATAATACAACATACCGATGGGACGAATTACACAGCATATGCGTTCGATAAAATATACTAACAAAATAAAGAGGAGGGTTGACACAGGTTCTTAACATTCTTTCTTTCCGCAACACTATTCTGTTGAGGATTGTAGGGAGTGGTTAGTTCCCTCTTGATTCTGACATATTTACAGAAGGCTTCAAACTCTTTTGAAGTATACTCTCTGCCATTTTCTTATCAGAGTGTCTTGATTCTCTTGTCTAAAAGATTCTCTATCAAGGCTTTGAATTCCTTGAATTTCTCAAATACTTCATTCTTTGCTTTCAAGAAGTATATCCAAGTCTTTCTTAAATAGTCATCAATAAATGTAATATAATATTCAAAGCCACTTAAAGATGTGGAGGACATTGAACCACACACATCTGAATGAATCAATTCCAACGTACCTTTTGTTTTTGTTTCACTCTTCGAAAATGGATTCTTAATATTCTTTCCTTTTGCACATCCTTTGCAAATGCCTTCATGTTTGATCTTCATGTCTGGTAATCCCGTCACTATTTTGTTCACATGAGGTAGTGCTTTGTAATTGATGTGATCAAGCCTTCTATGCCATAGTTCACTAGGATCAGTGGACTCATGAACAAGGGTTGTTTCTGAATGTCCCTTGAGTTTATACAGGCCTCCTTCTTCTTCACCAATGACAACTGCATATTCAATATTCTTTCCTTTGGGCCGCATGAGTACTTGGCCATCTACGAATGCAAATCTGAATCCTTTCTTATCTAAAGCTGAGATAGAAAGTAAATTCTTCTTTAGACCTGATACATATAGTACTTCTTTCATCTTCAAGGGATTTCCTTAATCAAGCTTGTAGCTTACTTCCCCAATTCCTTTGATCGAATATTGATAGTCATCTCCTAGAGATACTTTCTAAGGAGAGTTCTTTTCTTCAAGTCTTGACAAAGTTTTCTTATGTCCCGTCATGTACTTTGAAGCACCACTATCAATAAGCCAAGTATCTTATCTAGGCGTTATAGATCCGGAGAGTGCAGAAAATAGCACATACTCTTCTGTGTCTTCTTCTCTTGCTTGCTTGCTTGCTTGGAGGTCCTTCCTCTTCTTCTTCTTCGTCCTCATCTTCAGCTAGATGGGCATGATGTCTTTTGTTGTTGTTGATCCTCTTCTTATATTCGTGTTTCTTCATAGGACAATTTCTGGCGATGTCTTTTGTTGTTGTTGATCCTCTTCTTATGTTTGTGTTTCTTCATAGGACAATTTATGGCGGTGTCTTTTGTTGTTGTTGATCCTCTTCTTATATTCGTGTTTCTTCATAGGACAATTTCTGGCAATGTGTCCTATCTTATCACAATGAAAACATTGAAATTCGGAGTAGTCCCTATTGGGGAGATTTTCTCTTATCTTCTGGAACTTCCTGGGAGGTTGATACTCCCTCTTGTTTCCCTTCTTGAAGTTGGGTTGACTTATTCTTCTCTTGGTATGAGTGGCTAGGGCTTGATCATTCTCCTTTAGGAGGGCTTCTCTATTTGTCACTCTAGTCTCCTCTTGAATACAATCTTCCTATACAACATCAAACTTCATGCTTTCCTTCATGGCACACATCATCTGGATGAATGACTCCCAGGGTCTAGTGAGACCATTGAGAGCAGTCATAACCATATCATCTTCATCAAGTTTGTCTCCAATGGCTTCTAGTTGTTATTTGATCTGAGAGACCCTTGTGAAGTAGTCCTAGATGGATTCTCCATAACTCATCTTGGTGCTCTTAAGTTGAGCTCTTAAATTCATCTTTATGTTGATGTTTCTACCCTCATACATTTTGGATAGGGCATCATACATTTCTTTCGGAGTCTTCTTGGATGACACTTGAGGGATCAAATGATCCTTAATAGAGTCAGCAATAATCCTTTGTGCCATAATCATATCCTTCTTGTGCTTCTCCTTAGCTTCAGCTTCTTTAGGTTCTACAACTTCCTCTTTGATATACTTATCAAGATCATTCTCTTGGAGAATGAGGCCAATCCTGTATTTCCATGCTCGAAAATTCTCTATGCCTTCCATTTTGTCCTTAAGCTTAGTGCCTGGGGCCATCTTGTCAGAAAGTCACAAAAAATTGAAATTCTGTGGAATGAGAAACTGAACTTACCAGGAGATGCGCTTGACTGAGACGAGTTGACTGGTGTGCTTGGTTTCTGGAGATCTCAAGTCTTCACCTTCCAAATCTGACTTGCGAGATTCAGCACTGCAGCTTCCAGCTGTTTTATGGTTCTGCAGTTTTCTGGTGCAGCTGTCAAACTAGAGTTTGACTTTCCCAGAGACTCACCCACCCAAAAATCTCAATTCCAGGCTCAATAGATGCGCTCTGGGAGGGTGCAACTTTCCATGCAATCAGTTTTCCAAAATTCAATTTTTTTCCAAAACCCTAATTTCTTGTCAGGGAGAGAGAGGGGGCTTTTTCTCTTGTGAAAGTTGTCCTACTCAGGTTAGCTCTGATACCATGTTAAAATTCCATATGCTAAGCTGGATTATCAACATTTAATTTCAATTTCATAACAAAAGCATATAGACGGAATCACTGAAAGAAACAGTATCACAAGAACAACACAGATTTATCCTAGGAAACCCCTAATGGGAAAAACCAAGCAAAAGCTTCCTCAATATAGATGCCCCAAAAGATAAAAGGTAAAACCCAAAAGACTGATCCTCCTCTTTCTCCAGCTACAGCTCTTTCTCTCTCTCTCTCTTGCGCTACACAACTGAGTGTGAGTGTGTTCAAATGAGAAGCACCTCACCTCTATTTATATTCTTTCATTCACTTGACATTTAACCTAATTGTGTAGGCTCGAGTAAACTTAACTCAATTATGTAGGCTCAAGTAACCACAACTAGACTAACGTAATATAATAACATATTCTGGAGGGTACTAATGACCCGACTTACGACGAAAGGGACTTCCTCGTGACTCTTATTAATTCTCTCAATTAGGAACATCCACAGGGGCTTCACTTGTTGACCAATATACTATCACGTTAGTTTATATTGTGGGTTTTAAAATTATCAAAAATCGAACCAATATATTGTAGGTATTGGGGGGATGAGGGGTTTAAGGTGGGGCTGGGTAGGGTGGTTTATAAGGATTGAGCTATAAAAAAGGGTGGGGAGGAGGTTTTAAGTATTGGGAGGGGGTTTCAACAAAAAGAGTTTGGGTCAATATCTCTCGAAATTAAGGGTATTCTTTAATATCCCACGATCGCACGTGCTATGTGAGAGGTTCACTAAGTGAAGTCCCGGTGGGAACATCGAGGTACAAAGAAATACAAATGATTCTCCCGATAGAAACATCGAGGATCAATAAAATATATATAAAATATTCTTCGAAGTTACAATAATTCAACAAAATGGTATTACAATATTCCTTTGATATTCTAGGTATTTGTGGGTTGACCCCAAATCATAGGTGGGGTGTGCACAATGAAGTCCTAATAAACTAACTTTGAGGACTTATGACATAACCAACATGGCCATTGCAACCAATGAATAAAGAACACATGGCATCATGAAGATGACTTGAAAGACACACTAGCACAAGAGATGAGTAACATCCAAAATTCAACGATGTCAATTCATTTGTTCGACAAATCCATAAAGTCTAATATTTGAGCATACAAAATGATGCATACTTTAGATGGATTGACCATTCAATTTCTTCCAACTTGTATAAATAAATAAAATGACTCACTAAAGAAGGAAGGCCAAGGAGAAATGAATCTCTTCTTCTTCCAACTTATATAAATAAATGAAATGGCCCATGATAAAGAGAAGACCCATATGTCGAACTAAGAACGAGTCTCTAGTGTATGGCATACAATGTGACAATAGAAGTCATAAATTAAGACTAGACCTCTCTGCACTTAAATTCTTATCTACATACTAGCCATGTAAATCAAATATATAATGAATTCATCCAAATTTTGCATGAACGTGTAGCATTTGCTATGCTTTAATTTGAAGCAATAGACTTATGTTTGTGCCATAAAAGAAAGCTTGTGCTTTTATGCACATTGATTTTGAAGGATATGTATTAAATAAACCTTAGTCATTGTTGACATGGACATTAAAAAACATTTTTTTGTAACTAGTTGTACTACCACGTGTAATTATTCAAACATCACCAAACATATTTAGTTATGAAGGTTAAGCATCAAATAAAATGGCCTAGAGAAGGAGAATGCAACACATGGGAGGTGTTTGAAAAGTTGCTTGATGCATCAATTTGAAGCAATAGACTTATGTTTGTGCCATAAAAGAAAGCTTGTGCTTTTATGCACATTGATTTCGAAGGATATGTATTAACTAAACCTTAGTCATTGTTGACATGGACATTAAAAAACAATTTTTGTAACTAGTTGTACTACTACGTGTAATCATTCAAACATCACCAAACATATTTAGCTAGGAAAGGTTAAGCATCAAATAAAAATGGTCTAGAGAAGGCAACACATGGGAGGTGTTTGAAAAGTTGCTTAATGCATTGTGGAATGGAAGATTGAGGAAGGCCTGGAACTAGATTGGGTTTAAACCTAACTGAGAATACGACCATGGTTGGTACCAGACTTGGAGTCAAGCCACCAGTTTAAGGTGGCCTAATACCAAACAAGTAAAACCAGTGGGAATTTTGAATTATTTTTTCTGCTACCATGGGTTTGCTCTTATTCGAGTTAAGGTTAAACTTGATTTTTTTCTAGGTATTTGTCTTGTTTGTGAGTTTTTTTATTCATGTTGTTTATGTGAGGTGGAGTTTCGGTGGATATTATGCGGCCCTTTCCTCAAAGTCTTTTCAGAATGTGAGAGAGAGGACTCTGATGGCGACAAAAAAGTCTCTTGTTATGCAGTCAGTTTGACAGACGTCGAACTTTTTCCAAACATCTATTTGTAATGGTCAATGGTATGGGGGTTAACCGAGGTAGGGATTGGAGGGTGGTTGGTAGTAGTTCTTCTCCATCCCAAGATGTTGGGTCTAGGGTTTTGGAATATCTATGTGAACAAATTGTATTTTCTCCTCATAAGGTGGTTTCTGGTATTAGTACGTGTTTACCGGCTAGAAAAATTATAGATCCCTCCTGTGATAATGGGGAAGTTTTGGAAACTAAGGCTTGAGCTGTGGGTTTGAAGTAGAGGAACTCTTTGGGTGGTGAAAAAGTGCAAACTCGAAGGAAGATTAAGTTATAAAAATACCGAAAGGGTAGGGTGTTGTGTGTGATAAGGAAAGATGTCACCCTTGAGATGGTTTAGGGTTTGAGTACGAGGGATCTGTTAGGAAAAATTGAATAATTAAAATGAGGAGGATTGAGATTTTGGATTGGATTACTTGTGTTTGGAATTCGTCAATTCATCATGTTTCGAGGGTCATCATGTTGGTTAATGAATGGCTCTACTTTCATTTTACATTAATGGAGAGCATGCAAAATTATAACTTCGATATATTGGGTCGTCGGTGTGGGATCACTGGTTTTTATGTAACTAGCATCCTGCTTTTAACCCTTGGAAAGAAAAGCTCCAGAGAAGGCATCTTCGGGCTTTGTTACCAGGTTGGCCACTTCATTGTTAGACTTTTCGTGCCTTTCTGGAGTTAGGGAATTCGATTGGTAAGTTTATTATGGTCGAAGAAGAGACAATACTATCAAATTATAGGTGTATGCCTAGGATTCTAGTTGATGTGGATATGACAGATGGTTTGTTAGAGAGTAGTGAGGTTAGGTGGGATAGCGATGTTTTTTCTCAAAGGCTTAACTATTGGCATGTTCCATTTCAATTTTTCAACTGTCACAGGACAAGACATCTGTGTCATAATTGTTCCAAATCCTTCAACTTGGATTTGAAGGTTTCTTCACTTCAGGAGGAGGTGGATGAGTTGGGGGACAACATCTCCTTTTTAATGCCTTTGGACGGGGAGTCGGCTCTCCAATTTATGGGTAAGTTTCGTATCTTCTTACCCCTTTTACTTAATTCTCTTTCATGAGATAAAATTTTCGGGGAAATTTCGTTGCTAAAGTCGAAGGGGCAAAAGGTTGTTTCACCCAAGCATGTGGTCCAAAAGAATTTATTCCCTGCACTGCCTAATCCTCATATGAGGATTGAGACCTTGGAGAATAGGAATCACAATTCTCTAGTTCCATGTGAGGAGATGTATCCTAACCATAATTTGGGGGAGGGGACGATGGTTGGGGCGCAATTTGTGGCATCAACTCGTGCTTTAGATATATGTCTTTCTTCTTATCCTATTGTGGAGAGACTATACTCTCCTATCCAGGAGCATACTCCTTCAAGAGTGGAGGAATCTTGTATCATGTTTGCTTGATACTTATGTAGGGATCCAAGGTTGTAGAGATTAGAATGACCAAACCATTCCTATCTTGTCTATTAGGCATCAGAATGCAACATCTCAGAAGAATCCTAGACAAAAAGATGGGCACTGAACCTAGGGATTCTGGAAAGTGGATTAACCCTAAGGTTTCATCTATCATGTCTATCTCTGCGGCATTATCTGTGGATTCCCCTGTGTTGATCAATTTGGGGCCCATCAGGGAGTGTCTTAATGCTTATTCTATCCTTCAACATACGAGGGATTAGCAGTTTTCCCAAAAGAATTACCTTTCAGACACTCCTAGAGAGGGTTGGGCCGAATGTTTTCTACCTCTAGGAGACTATGGCATTAGGAGTGTGGCCTCTAAGTTCTTTCTTAAGATCAAACCTTCTTGGAAATGTTGTGGTGTTGATGCTAATGGTTTGTCAAAGAGATTTTTAGTGGCATGGAACACTATTCGGGCTAATTTCTCCCCATATCTTCTGTAGGTACTAGGATGTCATGTAAACGCAAGGGATTGGATCATCTTGTTAATATTCTTAATATCTATGCTCCTTATAACACTAGAAATGTATTTTAGGATAAGGTGAAGGTTGAGGGTTTGTTAGACAACCCTTCACTTATTGCAGTAGATCATCTCAATTTAACATTGACGGTTGATGAAGTCTCGAGATCAAAGGTGGCGTCCGATCCATTTGCTTTATCCTTCAAGGAGATTTTTGAGTCGTCTAATTTGATTGATGTTCTACCGACGGTATTGTCCTTATGTAAATATTATATTTTCCTAAGTCAAACAGTTAGATTTTAGAAAATTTGAGTCATTGTAACCTCTTAGATATTTGTGCAAGAGTGTAGAGGATAGTTGGTGACAAATTCAAATTGGTAAGGGACAGAGTGATTTGGTGTGGAGCGCCAGTTAATCAGATGAGATATGGTTAGAACTTAGAAGGCAAGCAATTTGAGTATGCCATTTAACTATCGATTTCAGATCTGGAAGTCGTATAGGTGCCATGAATGATATATTGTCGGTACATATAGATTCCTGTACCGCAAACGCATTCCGGTACTGATTCCTGTAGCGTGCTATCTGGAAGTCGTATAGGTGCTATGAATGATATACTGTCGGTACATATAGATTCCTGTACCACAAACGCATTCCGGTACCGATTCCTGTAGCGTGCTGTTCAAATCCGGTACTGTTTCCTCAATTCCTGTGGAGTGATCTTGAATTTCTGTGCGAATGCTTCACTATTGTATGTTGACAAATTGAATCTGATTGCAAAGTATAGTTGCCAGAAAAAAATGTGGGCTAGGTAATTGTTGAAGTAATTGGATCATGGTTTGAAATTGGTGGTCCAGAAATAAAGACCATTGGAGATATATCTTTGATGTATGATTATCAAGTTAATACAGGTAGGTGTTTGCAGGAAAAGCAGGCCCATGTATGTAGGTCTGCATTAATTCCAAAGGGCACGAGAGAATTGAGAGACAATAGGAAGGTTGGGGAAAATAGGATTTTAAAATCCCTTGAAAATGGGAAGAGCAACAAAAGTTAGAGAATTTCAGGGGAACGAGAGAATTGAGAAACAATACCAAGGCAGAAGTCAATATGGATGGAAGGGGAATTGAGAAACAGGGAAGGCATATCCATCCTAAGTCAAGATGAATGCGAACGAAACGAGATGCAAATATATCCCAAGGCCGAGAAGGAGGAGGAAGGCATTACACATCCCACGGGGAGGTTTAAAAAACAGAAAGTGCCCCACTTGTCGCTGTCTTCGCAAAACCTTATCGAGGAAATTATTTGCAGAAAGTGCTTGAAAATGTGCTCCACAAGTGTATAAATAAAATCAAAGAAATGAGTAAAATTGATATGCATTGACATCTCAATTGTTCGTACGTAATGTGAGGATCAGAGGCTTTATGGATCAATCACTCTTCAAAAGTTCAATCTTTAATAAAGAAACTGTCAAAACTCAAAACAGTGGAGAAAATTTGCACAAGTAAATATGGTACACAAATCAATCAATTTCCAAGCCTGTTCAATGTTCATCACCGTCACAGAAAGTCGCTTGCAACCAAGGCCAAAATCAGCCACAAACAGAAAAATTTTGGTTTCGTGGAATTTTTGGTTTGGTGAATAGTGTTTATAACTAGCAAACTTTAGGCACCAACAGGCTTGTCATAAATCCCTACCCAAGTTTACCGTACTTTTTATCAAATCAGCCTTAACCAAGAACGTTTTGACGTCACCAATGCTTTTGCTTCAGTGTTTATTTGCCAGGCTCGTAGCAACTTTTTATCGGAGTAGTCTAAAGCTTCGACGATTCCGTTAATCGGCTCCCATAACGCTCAAGAACCTCCGGCCAGTGGTTAAAATTGACGCTCGTTTGCCAGTATTTTCACTTTTTACATTTATTTTAAGGGTGGACTTAGAATTAACAAGTCAACTTGGAAGGTGGATTAATTTTGGAGGTAGTCATTTTGATGGGTAGTGGTAAAATTTGCCAGTATTCAATGTTTAAGTGTAAATAATGTGAAAAGTCTTCAACCGGTTCTAGTTTTTGAAGTTATAATTAATTTAACCTTACAGATTCATTCCATTATATTTGGCCAACCGTGATATTTGGTTCACATCATATCTATCAACCCTTGATAATAAATTTCTGTTCCATCATATTTGTCCAAGGACGATTTCTGGTTCACATCATATTTTTGTATATTTCAACTGTCCAATGGAACATTATTATTATGGGAAAGATTTCTAAAATCTAACCTTTAACCTGATTTCTACCGATAGGAGAATTAAAATGATTTCTAGACTCTAACAGGAGCTCAATAAACAGAGCCAAATCCGAGGTTTGGACTCCTCCTCCGACCAAGACTGCCGTATCCTCAAAAGAACAGAGATTCAGATTTATGAAACCCTAGCCAGGATCAAGAAGGACCCTTTGATTTACCAGAAAGATATTACACTCTACAACGAAGACACTGAAGTTGCGAAGAAGCGGAAGGAAAAAAGGCTTTCTATCTCAAGGATATGGCTCAACATATGTTCAAAAATTGCACCGATTTTGAAGAAAAAAGGATATAAATATGGCAAACTAAATCCTCCAGGTTTTGGGTGTTACAAGAAATTGAATCCACAATAAGTTGCTCTAGGTGTGTTTGGTAACTCTTGCATTCATCTTTATCTAAAATCCTAAATCCCAACACAAAATGCGCAAGATGTGAGAGTTTGAAGGTTGTATCAAGCATAATAACAGATAAACACGGCTCTTGGTTTAAATACCGGATAGGGATATGAAAGTTTTTGAGATTTTAAAGGAATTCAATGTTGATTATTCAAAGACAACCCTTGGAAGATGTTGTAGTACTTATCAGGGATGTGTTGCTCAACCTTTCAGAGGAACAGGTTAGTATAATCAGTCATTCACTATATTGTTTTTTGTTTGGTAAATAGTAGGTGTTTTCATTAACAACTTGCCAACAAGTTAGTGTAGAAAACGTGGGCTATCCAAGCACAAATAACCCATTTATTTTGGCTAAAATATCTAAGTCAAAGTTTTGCCTCCCTCAAACCCTGGGTTTGAAGCCGTAAATAAATAGACCTTTTATAATTGCATAACAGTTTTGGAAAAAGTTTATGGTCAGAAGTAAATAAATATATTTTTTATATTGCATAAATGTTTTTGAAATAGTTGTTATACTATTTTTTTAATATTGTAAATAGGATAAACATAATAATTAACAGAGGTTTGGCTAGTAGAGGAGCAAAAAAATCTATTAAAGCTAGGAGGCAAAATCATAGTCAGAATTGCATAACTGAGAAACCAAAGATCCTGCCGAAACTTTCTCCTCCCAAAAAGCAAAGTCATTTCGTTGGGTTACGAAGTCCTCCAACTGTAACGAGAAAAACACAAACCATTACAGCCCTAGATATCTAATTCCTCTTTCCGGGAGCCCAATGTTTGGCTCTACCACTTCTTCAAAATTATTTTCCATTGTTTTTTGCTACCTCTTTGTTCCTAATTATTATTGTGCCACTGGACACTTGGTGCTAGATCGATAGCATATAATCATTACAGTCAATGACCAAAATCACAGAAATTATTTTTATATACGTAATATGATTGGCTTTCCCAAGCCCTCGATCACTCACTATTACTATCTTTCTTTGTATAGGCATATTACAGTGAAGCATTTACATATATTTTGCATTAACCAATTTGCAACCTTACTGCTTTACGTTATAATACACTGACCTTTCCACTCTATTTTGAACATGCCCTGGATGTTTTATGTTAATCCACGCATTGAGCTTTATTACCACCATTTTGTTATTCCATTTAGGAACCTTATTTAGGACTGGACCTGTTGAACAGAAGCAAGCACGTGCAGCAGGTTTTCGGGTTATACTTACTTTCATTTACCTGAGCTACACATTGAGCAAATCTTATCATTATAATTAATCTGCTCACACTAATTTATTGTTTACTTACGGTCTGATTCCAAACTACTTAAGCTAGAGTTTTTACTGCTTGCCGGCCGGGATAGAGGGAGGCGTTTGTACCAACTAGAGGACAACGAAGGCCACTAATATGCTTTCTCTGCCTTCTGAATTAACTACTAAACAAAGCAATACTATGAACGAAATGGTTATGACTCATGAGAATCCATTTATGAAAATGAACATAATATAGAATAAAGAGAATAGAGAATAAGGAGGGTATAAATTAAAAAATAAAAGGGTAAAAATAATTATTAGACGTTTTATGAAGTTTAGCTTTAGAAACAAAACCATTTGATGGGTAAAGGTGCCCGTCAAAATTTAACCCCTGCCTCCGGCACTGTCTATCCTGGTCTCCCGCGAGCTTTATTCACAGGGTCCCACAAGATCGCTGCATATCCGTCCTCGCCTCGACGTCCTCCTGCTGGCATTTACTCGCCACCCAGCTGGTTGGTGAGCTCCTCACCTTCCCCACTCTGCTACGAGCTCCCTTTGGGCGACTGCTGTGAACTGTGAACCAGACGAAAATCCTACTCCTGCTGCTCTACGTAGACCGTCGCCGGATGGTATTCACAAGAGGAACAACACCATTGTTTATCATTTACATCTTCATAGTTGCCCAACTCACTTGATGATCTCTTGACGAAACCCAACTTGAGAATCCCCCTCTTCCACTGCTACACAGTCTTGTTCTCGCTCTTCGGATTCATTGTCCCCTCGGTTAGCGCCCAACTTCTCCAGCACTGCATTTGGCATCCTGAAAGTTTATCAATCTCTCAAAGGAATAATATATGATATGGGCACAAAATCAAAACTCTAGGGCCAATTCTTAGAAAACTACACTAAGGAATGACTATATGCCCAGTTTTGATATCTCTTTCAGTTGCTAGCATTAGTAATACCAAGAGTGAATTTATTTATTCCCAGTTGTTTGTTCCACGACCTCAAGCAGATTTATACTCCAAAAAAATGACCATCTGAAATATATAGCACTCCTTCACTACCACATGTACCAAGGGCGCCTTAGAAACCTCAAGCAAAGAAGCCCTGGTGCAGTGTTTTGTCAATATCCATCCTCTGATACCATTCTTGGAGTCATCGGTTTTTCAGTTGTCCACATTCTTTTATAAGAAAATATGACTTGATGCATTACTTGAAAGGACAAGAATTTTTTCATCGGGGAAAGTCTGTGAAATTCTTGCTAGCTAATTAGCCTAGGAACCCACAAAGGGAAATGCCCTATGCCGCTTCAAAGATTTGTCTTCCCACCACTGTTTAAAATATAGTGCTAAAGTGTATTGAAGTCACTCCAAGAAAGAGAAAGAGGTTAGTTCCAAACTGTCTTTGTGAAGGAACAAGGTACAGAAAGGCGGTCTACTGCCTCCAAATTTTTACATAAAATGCATATCTCTTGACCTTGCCAAGAACTTCTCTGCATGGAATCCCAAGTCAATATTTTCTTCTTCAAAGCTAAGTTGTGCTTTTTCTCTCCACAAATTTCTGCACTACTAAACAAGTTCACCATGAGGATGCTTTGATAATATTGTTTGACGTCCTAGCAATGCTTTGTAGCTACCTGAAGCTTTGTTCTTGGATCAGACTATCATGTCTTCCTCGTCTCTAAGTCTGATGGAGCTGACTGAGTTGAAGCCTGTGTATAAATTCTACTCAACAAATCTCCTCCTAACCTCTTAGCTCCAAATGGTGAGCTGATTCCACCCTTGATGCCAAAAATTGTTGCTTTTGTTTTATGAAAAATGTCAGAGAATAAACCTATATCAGACTTTATTGTTTTCCATACATTGAGCTGAAACAGATTTGCCCAAACTATTGTTTCCAACAACAACCTGCCCACCCACCATAGATTAATGTATGTAGTTTGATCAGCTTGTCCACTTAAGATAGGTAGAGTTTAAAGCTTCATGACAACGCTTCTCCACTGCATACTCATAGTGGTTGTAGCTGTGCCATTCAAACAAATTAAGTATATCAACTAATAATCAGACCCACGAGATAAAAATAGAAGTTGTGTGATGGCATATATGGAACGTGTTATTGCTTAATTTTTAATATACATATATTCAAGAGTTAGATGGTCCGGTAATTTGTGTATTTATTTCTAAACAAGTCTGTAAATAAGAGAGGTATTCTTCCTTGTTTGTGAGTAACAAATTTGAACCTGGAGTGAGGAGCATAACAATTTTTCCTCTCAACCATTTGGGTCATAACTGATAATATGTAAAACCCTTGTAAATGAAGTTGTGTTAACTTTCCTAAATTGGTTATCATATTAATTTTGTTATTAAGAAAAGAATTTAACCTTTTTAAATTGGTTTCCCTAACTGATACTGTGTAAAACCCTTGTAAATGAAAAAGTTGTGTTAACTTTCCTAAATTGGTTATCATATTAATTTTGTTATTAAGAAAAGAATTTAACCTTTTTAAATTGGTTTCCCTGTGTCAAGGTTAATATGATAGCTTTTTTTACTTTACTTGTTTAAGAGTAATCATTTGATAGATACATATATTTTCAATTAAAAAGAATTATATATATATTTTTTTCAATAGAAATCATATTATGGGTCTTTGAAACAAAAACAACATTGTAAAATACAGTTCACAACTTTTTTGTCAAAATATGGATATTAAAGATCCTTCATCGTGATGTTGTAGTTGTAAGATAAACTTATGAAAGAAAGAAATTAAAGTCACTCCAAACTTTACTTTCTAGTTTACCATGACCGGTGCAAACGGAGTTGGATACACAATACTGTTTACACATTCATCATATTTTCCAGCTTCCCAAATTTGTCAAAATGACAGTCCTGCAAGACATAATTTGAATCGAAGAAAAAAATAATGCGCAATTTGTTTATTTACCATTGATTTCCTTTTCAGTCACACTCATAGCTAAGCATACCAACCAATAGATGATCACTCATGCAACTTAATGCCACTGAAGTTATTTGCATCGATCCTCTTGTGAATTACAACACTCTCCTCCATACATATAGATAGAGTTATCATGCATATAGATAGAGTTATCATGCCCTGACAGATCCAGCTTTTGCTTTACGAGGGAACTTCAGAGAAATAAATTATATCAGACATTGTTTTCCATTTATTACGCCGATAGGCGTCTATCAATGGTATTTTGGGGATGGACTTGCTTGAGCGGATCATCAAGATCCTGCAAATCCCGCCAAGTGGATGCTCAAGATCAGCTCATTCGTCTAATCTTTTAACTAACAATAACCAGCGGCATGTCAGATTCGTTAAGGCGAATGTTAGTGTTTCGTTTAGCAATTGGACGTCGTGACAGCAGCAGTTAGACCTCTCTGGTAGCTACACCGACTTATGGTACCAGTTAGACATCGTGGCAGCAGCGGTTAGACATCGTGGCAGCTACACCAACTTATGTCCCGCACACAGGAGTTGGTTATGAGATCGTGGTTGAAAATCATGGCGGTGGTGCATAAGTCTCTGTGCATTCAAGCTACTTGCTGCTGGGATCATTCATTCATCCGTGCTGCTGGGATCCGAAAGATCTTTATCCATACAAGCTGCCTGAGTTTCTCTACCGTGCGTTGGAACCGGTGTTTCAGGGAGCTTCAAATCTTGACTGGTGATAACCCGCGATTGGATAATGAAACTGTTTCGTGTTCTGTCAAAGAGGACATACAGAGAGCGTTACAGAGACTACTTTGATAACTTCGATTGTTTCAAGCCACTGGAGTTGCGATTCTTCTAGGTCTGCTGTGGTGCAAATCCAAGATTGAGACCGAAGCCCAAGTCAGAGATCAGGTGAGATCAAATATTCTATTTACTCTGTTGGAATAAGGGTTTTCTATTTTGTGTGCTTGAAAACTGATTGCAGAGCACCGTGCATTAAGCCTTATTACTGAAAAGAAAAGAAAGAAAGATGTCGTCTACAGTTTCAGCTGAGCAGACCGCTGATGGTATGAGTGGTATTATTGAGAAGCTAATGTCCAATGGAATTAACAATCTTCGCATGCAGGATAAGTATATCCTGCCGCCCCACGAACGTCCTCAGATGTCTGAAGTCTCTTATTCTCAGAGCATTCCGATGGTGGATCTCCAAGACCTCGATGGCCATAACAGAACACGGGTAGTCCAAGAAATCAAATGGGCATATTTGAAAAAAAAACATTAAACTGTGAATTGGTATTGGCAAAGAGCTGGCAAGTTATTTTTATGGATTAGAGTGCTTATCTGTATATATATAATTGAAAAGGATTTATATAATGAATGGAATGAGCTGGGAATGCAGAATTATTGGCATATTCTTCTATATAAACTACTCTAATAAGCTGCTCAACCCATCATCAGTTGCCAGAGTTATTTTGTGGAGAGTGCAGAGAGTTCTTTGTTCGTTTGTTTGTTATCCTCATAGTTCATAGTCATCCTCATGCTCTTAATGTTATCTTCCTATTATGGTATATATAAATTATGTTATGTATTCAAAAAGGCTAAATTAGCATTATCATATTTATTGAGCCAACAGAAAGGACTAGTGTTAATCCCATCTCATGCATCACATCAGATTATTGATCGTATATTTTGTGTGTTTTTCTATTGCTCGTAGCAGGAGTGAATTTAGCAGAATTTAGCAGAAGCGAGGACGCTGCAACAGCTCTCTGGTAGTGCACACATCAGTATGACGATGAACACGAGGAAATTATTGCAAACCGTCCAGTGTTCGGCTACTTTACAGGCAGCATGTTTGACATTTTGTGTCGTTGAACAATTCCAGAACAATCAGTGCACTCGCAATGGTGGGAGCGTCACATGTGCCTGTACATGACATCCAACTAACGAGTCTCTCAAATCACTTCCAAATAAATTTTTAGTTATAATAAATATAACTAAAAGACCTCATCTGTTTGGGGATGTTTAACGGTTTGTACTGTTCGTCTTTAACTCCAGACTTTACAGCAAAGACCTAAATCTTTTGCTCATTTTATTTATTTTTTTAATATCCTTTTTTTAATATCCTTTGATTCATGCTAAGCTATGCAGTTCAATAGCTTGTTAAACAGATGTTGCAGCTTTATGATTGGATCTGTTTGTTTCCATTAGAAACAACTTGAACAGTTGTTTGATAAAGAACAAATTAATGGTGACCAGTTGGTTGACTTGCTTCGTCCATGCAACAAATATTTTAAAGAGGGCCGGGGTATTTGGTTGAGTTTGATAGTTCAAATCTTCTCCTCTATCAATGATATATGGGACCTATGGAATTTGCTTAAGCTACCATGATTCAAAGCCCAAACCTTAAGCCTAGACATGGTGTCAAAGAATCATAACATTCATTTTTGTTTAGTGTAATCATTGTATATTATCTTTATTCTGATTATTGTTTTTGGTCTTATCTTTTAAACTAGGTTTTCCTTAAAAATATATATATATTTGAATGGTTTTTTAGATGGTTGTTTATAGTGGTTTGGTTTGTTTTGATCAAAAGTGGGTATGGAAGAATATTACAAAAGTGAAAAAAAATATAAAGATTTAATTCTAAAAAAAATTCATTTAACCAACATATAAACAATATTTCATCTTATGTTAAGGATTAGTAAAGTGACATTCAACAATCATCATGTTGTGTTCAATTGCGGGGTTAGTCTATGGTTATTTCACATTGTGACATTAAGTATGGGTTATATGTCTAACATGAAAGAGGGTTATGTTCCATTAAGGACGAAAAAATGATATATACAATAAAACAACCCAATATGTGACTTATTAAACCTTCATCAATGATTAAGGCTTAAAAATAATATACATAGACATACGTTGAATATAAAATTACAAACATATGATGCAAAGTACAAGATACCTTTTAAAACTTATTTCTTTATATATAATTATATGAATTGGTGAGAAAATTAAATTGATGAATCATTTTCATCATGGATGTTTTTCACTTAGTTAATGAACTTTAACATAAGTTGCAACAACCACATTAAATTAATAATAAATAAAAAACAAATAATAATAAGAGCTCTCTTTAGCCTAGAAACCTTAACACTTTTTTGAAGCGGTCTTATTCACTCATATTTGTTTTGGGTCCTCAATCTCCCTTAATATTGGCGCATAGACAAATTTAATGGAGTCCTATGTAAGAAGGGATTTGCTACTTATTAACAATTCTTTTGTGCAGGAGTTATAATATGCCAAACCATGTCAAGCGCCTTGCCTCGATTACAACGATGACTCTATGATGGCCACTTTTGCAATGAAAGAATTGATGACAAGTCTTGGTGTCACATAACTGAAGCACCAAATATCGATGACAACGTGTTTTAGTGAAAAAAAAATTAGTTAACAATAATATGCATGTTTTCTCTGTCATAGAAAAATCTTCATCGATTGTCTGGCAAGGAATACCACTTCAACTATGTATTTATATGCTCCTTCAAGCTTTTAGCGGTCACATTTTTAAGGATTTACAGGGTAGAATATATATTGACGGTGTACTGCTATAGATGGTTTCATACTCAATTATGTATTTATATGCTCCTTCGGGTTTACAGGGTAGAATATATATTGACGTTGTACTGCTATAGATGGTTTCATACTCAATTTAAGAGATTTGATGTTTTCCAAAGCTATAATTGGATTATTAAGTGAAATAGTACTTTCATGAAAATCTTGTCCTATCCTTGACGATATGAAATCTTATTAGAAAACAAATAATGGATTAACATTGTTAAAAAATTTATTTTATTTGTGATCTCTATATTTTGGCACAAGAGGCAACTTGTCTTGTGGTTCTCTTTATTATTGTTTTTATTTTCTAATGTTTTATTAGGTGTGATGAAAATGTCATTTAATTATTATATGTGAACATGTTTATAATTCATATTGTTTATTACTTATTTTTCTATGTGATTATGTTTATGTTTATTTTCCTATTCTTTATTTTTTAAGGGTTTATGTATATTTGAGAATATAATCCTTTCAATTATTATTTTATAAAAATAATGAAAAGACCCCCTTAACAAGAGTGTGGCTTATTAATTATGGGTTAATAAATCATAATGGTATAAAAAATGAAACTTTATGTTTGAAACTAGCATATAACCCTATCTCAATTATGATTCATTATGATGTGAATCGATTGGATTAGAAGTCTAACATTTTCATATAGTGAATAAATTATCCATGATTCATAGTCTATCAAAAGTTATAATGTAAAATACAATAGGTATGGTTGCTCTGATACATACATTAACGCAACACATGTAAATTACATAGTTTTTCTTACTTGGTCGTTCAAACCTAAGGAGGACTAAATGGAATCCATTTGGTTAGCTATAAGTAAGATTCATGAATGAATAATAGCTCATGTATGTAATCCTTCACATGTATCAAAGCTCATGTATGGAATCATTCTCATGTATCACGCATGGTTATGGAAATAATGATATCAATTAAAGCTACAAACCATACACATGAAACACTCTTGATTTCAATATATAAGTAAGTTTATGATAATCAATCTTATTTAAACATTATGTTGGATTGCGACATTCCTCAATAGTGCATTCCTTAAGCATTGGGACATTCATCGCAACGATTGAAACATTTATTCATGGATATTAAAATTCATCATTCCTTAATGCTTATCTCACATTATTCACCATCATGTTGTAATAATTTCCTTGATATATAATTTCAATATATAAGTAAGTTTATGATAATCAATCTTATTTAAACATTATGTTGGATTGCGACATTCCTCAATAGTGCATTCCTTAACGGTTTTGCTGCATTGGGACATTCATCGCAACGATTCAAACATTTATTCATGGATATTAAAATTCATCATTCCTCAATGCTTATCTCACATTATTCACCATCATGTTGTAATAATTTTCTTGATATATATATATATATATATATATATAGTTGTTTCACAAAAGAAATGGTTTAAACCAGTAATGTAGAATGTTATGTCGCGTTGTGATGTTTGTCAAGGTTTACATTTCATTGTGATGTTAGAGTTCATGTTATATCACATTACGACGTTAAGCCATGGTTTGTTACAGTGCTTGGTTGGTATGTCAACACAACCAAAGATGTGACACATTAATAATGTGATAGTGGGCGTTTAATAAGCATTATGTCGCATTGTGATGTTTATCACAGGTTATGTTACATTAGCGACATTCATCAAGGGTTATGTCACATTGTGATATATATATATATATATATAGTTGTTTGACAAAAGAAATGGTTTAAACCAGTAATGTAGAATGTTATGTCGTGTTGTGATGTTTGTCAAGGTTTACGTTTCACTGTGATGTTAGAGTTCATGTTATATCACATTACAACGTTAAGCCATGGTTTGTTACAATGCTTGGTTGGTATGTCAACCAAACCAAAGATGTGACACATTAATAATGTCATAGTGGGTGTTTAATAAGCGTTATGTCGCATTGTGATGTTTATCATAGGTTATGTTACATTAGCGACATTCATCAAGGGTTATGTCACATTGTGATATTTGTCAAGGGTTATGTCGCATTGTGATGTTTATCAAGGTTTACATTTCACTGTGATGTTATCGAGGGTTATATCACATTATGACATTAAGCCATGGTTTGTTACAGTGGGCGTTTAATAAGCGTTATGTCGCATTGTGACGTTTATCATGGGTTATGTTACATTAGTGACATTCATCAATGGTTATGTCACATTGTGATATTTGTCAAGAGTTATGTTGCATTGTGATGTTTATCAAGGTTTACGTTTCACTGTGACGTTATCGAGGGTTATATCACATTACGACGTTAAGCAATGGTTTGTTACAGTGGGCGTTTAATAAGCCTTATGTCGCATTGTGACGTTTATCACGGGTTATATTACATTAGCGACATTCATCAAGGGTTATGCACATTGTGATATTTGTGAAGGGTTATGTCGCATTGTGATGTTTATCAAGGTTTACGTTTCACTATGATGTTATCGAGAGTTATATTGCATTACGATGTTAATCCATGGTTTGTTTATCGATGTTGACGTTTCACTATGATGTTATCGAAGGTTATATCGCATTACGATGTTAATCCATGGTTTGTTACAGTGTCTGGTTGGTACCAAAGATTTGACACATTAATAATGTGATAGTGGGCGTTTAATAAGCGTTATGTCGCATTGTGACATTTATCACGGGTTATGTCACATTAGCGACATTCATCAAGGGTTATGTCAAATTGTGTTATTTCTCAAGGGTTATGTCACATTGTGATGTTTATCAAGGTTTACGTTTCACTGTGATGTTATCGAGGGTTATATCACATTACGCCGTTAAACCATGGTTTGTTACAGTGGGCGTTTAATAAGTGTTATGTCGCATTGTGACGTTTATCATGGGTTATGTTACATTAGCGACATTCATCAATGGTTATGTCACATTGTGATATTTGTCAAGGGTTATGTCGCATTGTGATGTTTATCAAGGTTGACGTTTCACTATGACGTTATCAAAGGTTATATCACATTACGACGTTAACCCATGGTTCGTTACAGTGGACGTTTAATAAGTGTTATGTCGCATTGTGACGTTTATGACAGGTTATGTTACATTAGCGACATTCATCAAGGGTTATGTCACATTGTGATATTTGTCAAGGGTTATGTCACATTGTCATACTTGTCAAGGGTTTTGTCGCATTGTGATGTTTATCAATGTTGACGTTTCAATGTGATGTTATCGAGGGTTGTATCACATTACGATTAAGCCATGGTTTGTTACAGTTGGTGTTTAATAAGCTTTATGTCGCAATGTGACGTTTATCATGGGTTATGTTACATTAGCGACATTCATCAAGGGTTATGCACATTGTGATATTTGTGAAGGGTTATGTCGCATTATGATGTTTATCAAGGTTTACGTTTCACTATGACGTTATCGAGGGTTATATCATATTACGACGTTAAGCCATTGTTTGTTACAGTGGGTGTTTAATAAGCGTTATGTCGCATTGTGACGTTTATCAAAATGTCAAATTGTGATATTTATCAAAGGTTATGTCACATTGTGATGTTTATCAAGGTTTACGTTTCACTGTGATGTTATCGAGGGTTATATCACATTACAACGTTAAGCCATTGTTTGTTACAGTGGGTGTTTAATAAGCGTTATGTCGCATTGTGACGTTTATCAAAATGTCAAATTCTGATATTTGTCGAGGGTTATGTCACATTGTGATGTTTATCAATGTTGATGTTTTAGTTTGATGTTATCGAGGGTTGTATCGCATTACGATTAAGCCATTAATAATGTGATAGTGGGCATTTAATAAGCGTTATGTCGCATTGTGACCTTTATCACGGGTTATGTTACATTAGCGACATTCATCAAGGGTTATGTCACATTGTGATATTTGTCAAGGGTTGTGTCGCATTTTGATGTTTATTAAGGTTTACGTTTCACTGTGACGTTATCGAGGGTTATATCACATTACGACGTTGAGCCATGGTTTGTTACAGTGGGTGTTTAATAAGCGTTATGTCGCATTGTGACGTTTATCATGGGTTATGTTACATTAGCGACATTCATCGAAGGTTATGTCACATTGTGATATTTGTCAAGGGTTATGTCACATTGTGATGTTTATCAATGTTGACGTTTCAGTTTGATGTTATCGAGGGTTGTATCGCATTACGATTAAGCCATTAATAATGTGATAGTGGGCATTTAATAAGCGTTATGTCGCATTGTGACCTTTATGACGGGTTATGTTACATTAGCGACATTCATCAAGGGTTATGTCACATTGTGATATTTGTCAAGGGTTGTGTCGCATTTTGATGTTTATCAAGGTTTACATTTCACTATGACGTTATCGAGGGTTATATCACATTACGACGTTAAGCCATGGTTCGTTATAGTGGACGTTTAATAAGCGTTATGTCGCATTGTGACGTTTCTGACAGGTTATGTTACATTAGCGACATTCATCGAGGGTTATGTCACATTGTGATATTTGTCAAGGGTTATGTCACATTGTGATGTTTATCAAGGTTTACATTTCACTATGACGTTATCGAGGGTTATATCACATTACGATGTTAAACCATGGTTCGTTATAGTGGGCGTTTAATAAGCGTTATGTCGCATTGTGACGTTTCTGATAGGTTATGTTACGTTAGCGACATTCATCAAGGGTTATGTCACATTGTGATATTTGTCAAGGGTTATGTCACATTGTCATACTTGTCAAGGGTTTTGTCGCATTGTGATGTTTATCAATGTCGACGTTTCAGTGTGAGGTTATCGAGGGTTGTATCGCATTACGATTAAGCCATGTTTTGTTACAGTTGGTGTTTAATAACCTTTACGTCGCATTGTATGTCACATTGTCATACTTGTAAATGGTTATGTCGCATTTTGATGTTTATCAATGTTGACGTTTCAGTGTGATGTTATCGAGGGTTGTATCACATTACGATTAAGCCATGGTTTGTTACAGTTGGTGTTTAATAAGCTTTATCTCGCATTGTGACATTTATCACGAGTTATGTTACATTAGTGACATTCATCAAGGGTTATGCACATTGTGATATTTGTCAAGAGTTATGTCGCATGGTGATGTTTATCAAGGTTTACGTTTCACTATGACGTTATAGAGAGTTATATCACATTACGACGTTAAGCCATCGTTTGTTACAGTGGGTGTTTAATAAGCGTTATGTCGCATTGTGACGTTTATCAAAATGTCAAATTGTGATATTTATCAAGGGTTATGTCCCATTGTGATGTTTATCAATCCTCATCAGCTTCATCATGGTCATCATCATCATCCTCATCATCATCACCGTCATCATCCTCATCCTCATCCTCATCATCGTCGTCGTCAACCTCATCACCATCATCACCCTCATCCTCATCATCATCATCATGGTCATCATCATCATCATCATCATCATCATCACCCTCATCTTCCTTCTTCATCAGATTCATCATGGTCATCATCATCATCGTCAACCTCATCATCATTATCACCCTCATCCTCCTCCTCCTCATCATTACCCTCATCTTCATCATCATCATCATCATCATCCTCATCCTCATCACCATCATCATCACCCTCGTCCTCATCATCATCATCATCATCACCCTCATCCGCATCAACTTCACCATGGTCATCATCCTCATCCTCATCATCACCCTCATCCTCCTCCTCCTCATCATCAACCTCATCCTCATCCTCATCATCATGGTCATCATCATCATCACCCTCATCCTCATGGTCATCATCATCATCATCACCCTCATTGTCATGGTCATCCTCATGGTCATCATCATCATCAGCAACATCAGCATCATCCTCTTGATCATCACCATCATTGTTCATCATCGTCTTAAACATCACCCTCATCCTCATCATCATCAACCTCAATCCTCATTAGCATCGTTCATCACCCTCGTCCTCACCATCATCATCATCTTCATCGACATCCTCATCCTCATCCTCATCATCGTCATCGTATTCATCATCCTCCTCATCATCACCATCATCCTCATCATCATCTTCATCGTCACTGTCATCCTCCTCATCATCACCCTCGTCCTCATCATCATCAACCTCGATCCTCATCATCATCGTCATCACCCTCGTCCTCATCATCATCATCATGGTCATCATCATCATCATCATCATCGTGGTCGTCGTCGTCATCATCATGGTCATCATCATCATCCTCATCCTCATCATCATCATCCTCATCATAGTCATCATCCACCTCATCATCACCCTCATTCTCATCATCATCATCACCGTCGTAGTCGTCGCCGTCGTCGTCGTTGTCTTCATCAACACCCTCATCCTCAACATCATTAGCATCCTCCTCCTCATCATCATCATCATAATCCTCATCCTCATCCTCATCCTCATCCTCATCATAGTCATCATCCTCCTCATCATCACCCTCATCCTCATCATCATCATCATATTCATCATCCTTCTCATCATCACCATCATTGTTCATCATCATCTTCATCGTCACCCTCGTCCTC